>JAQIWH010000351.1:0-54522 GCA_034695005.1 Cryptops parisi | reverse complement strand
ACGCTCGTCAACCATTGGCTGATTCATCTCGCTGCCTCCAATTCTGTGCCAGCTAATTTGGGATAGAGTATAGTAAGGTATGAATACCAATCACTATTTCATTGCCAAAAAACATGCTTAATTCAAACAAATGTAAATAATCTATCTACTAATAAAATAAAAATTTTAAAACTTATTCAAGTCCACAATTTTCTTATTAATAAGAAAAATGTATCAGAATAAAATATTTATAAACGACATTTTTTTTAATAACAAAAAGGATAAAAAAAATGTATTTGTTGCGAAAACAACTTTCAAATACTGGTACACAAAGGTACATTTTCTAGCTTTTTCATAATACGTTCGAAAATATAATAGTTAAAACCATCATATAACAAGATTTAATATATTATTTTTCAGAAAACATGCTGATATATTATATATATATATTTTCCACGTTCCTTATTCTAGTCATCTCCAACCTAAAATCATACTCCGGAAAAATATGACATGAAACTTAAAACTGTCATCGTTCGTTTCGAACACAAAAAAATACTACCTATATGAACGTGACACCAAACAAACACATTGATTTTCATTATAAATTTTTTTTTGTTTAAAAAAGTGAAAAAAAATAAGGAGGAGGATTGTTCGGAAAAAAAGGAAGAAAAAAGATCAAGATAAATAGATTTCACGTGCTGAAAAGGCTTTCAGTCTTGCAAGCTATTTATGGCATAGAAGCCATAGTGTAAATTTCACCTCCTCATCGTGGTCCCTTGTTTCCTCCCAACATAGTGTGATGAGTAGTAGCCAGTGGTGACTACTCAACTTTCAACCCACCCTTTGTAGCCTCCCCCTCGACCCTCCCCCCACTCTCTAAGTCGACCATAATTTCTCACTTTATTGCACTCCTCTGTTTCTCTCTCTCGCGCTTTCTCGTTTTGGGTGGAATCTCCTCCTCCACTCTCCAAACTTGCCTCAGATTTACTGCCGACTGATAGTTCCAGACTTTGCCATTTTTGCTTGTTTTTTTTTCTTCTACCCCATCTTCTTTCTATATAAGTTTCTTCTGTAACGTGATGGAAACTCGTTGGCGAGCAAAAGTGCGCCATTTGTTTCACGAGAAAACCTTCTATTATTAATCGGCGCGTGGAGTGTATATAATTAAGGCGAGGGAGCCTAATTTTCCAATCGATTGGACCACCGTCATCGACTTTCGACTTCCAATAACTGTCCATCTACGCGAGTTAATTAGTAATTTTCATCTTTTTGCCTTAACCGAGCTTGATCGATCGTAATCGTCCCAAGAAAATGAGGAAGCGTCGAGCTCACAAGATGTTTCATTTTTCTCCCCTCTCCAGGTTCGTGCAAATTTAATCTAAAGAGTGTATTTTCATTTTTTATCTAAAAATATTATCCACTCTTTTAAGTTGCCGTCTCATTTCTGTTCAAGAGTGATTGGAAGCTGAAGATTCATTCACCAACGTCGTTTGGCACACATTATTATTCTATCAAGGTGAGTTTTGAACCAAAATCTACAGTATTTTAATGACCCAAGATCCTCTATAATATGTACATAAGATATCTAAAAATATAGCGGTTGTTGAACTATTAATGTGAAAAAATGGTGATTATTAAAAATTTCAATGTTCTAAGGAAAAAGTTCTCATTTGTATCTAAACAAGATTTAAATTTCAAGATTTTTGACCGAGTTATTGCAATTTTCTAAAAATTAATTAGCTTCCCACTATTATCACGGGTCATTTAAACTCAGTTTACATATGCATTTCCCACAGCAAAGTTTGTAAGCAAAAACAAAGAAATACTTTTTTCACGTCTCATTTAATGTTGTTAATCGTTGCTGGAAGTGTCAATTGGACACCTAAAAACTTTTTCAAATATATAATCATCGACACCTGCTGTACTTATGCGTGTATTATTTTAATCATTATTTTTGATATGGAACAATCTTCCAAATAATCTGATGTCTTCTTAAGTGCGATAGAGTTTACATTACAGTGTAGGCTATATCTGATACCAAAATAGAAACTGTTCTCCACCATTCCAAGCATAATTTTGACAATTAAAATTTTTTGTAGTTGCTATTAAACAAACATTTTCAACAATAATTATTTTGTTTACACTAAGGAAAATAACACATCGATATCGCTTCAGCTTTTTTAAGGCTTCCTGACACGCAATTTTTGGTGCGGCAAGTCATAGGCAAGTGCAAACATTTGAAGACAACTGTGACGTCAGGTTCTGGCCAGCTATTTTTCTATTGGTTGTAGAAGAAAGCATCGTCACAGCTGTCAACAAATCGTCCGAGTTGCAATACCTAAATTGAGTAATTCTATCATGTGACAGGTGGCGTTTAGAAATTTTTAAATTCAAACAGAAATACAGATTTGAATTTCAAACACACAAATATAGTATATGTAGGTCTATGTCTGTGTGTGTATGTAGTACATATATTATTTTTCAATAATACAGCCAAGTGGGTCTCTCTTTGAGCCTCCTTCATGCCGCAATGTTTCCATGACAACAACTAAAAGCAAGCGTAACCATATCACAACATAATGAATGTGTTTCTACACCAGCACAAACATAAGCAGTAACTAATGAAATGAAGTAAATGTTAAAACATTAACCGAATGTTACGAAGCAACAAAATAAATAACTGTAATGAATGTTGCAGAGCAACATGAGTCAAATCAATGAATTATGTTTATGAATTGAATCAATTGCTCCCCGTCATTGTTGACAGGTATATAGCTCGTGTATATATAAAAACTATGTAGTTTCTTACATAACATCCACAACACGGAATTTTTTTTAAGTTTCAGAAACAATATATTGTAATAATATAATATATAATAACTGTGTACCATTTTTAGTAAAGACATGGTGAGAAAGAGAGGGAAATACCCGTATATCTAAAGTGAAAGAAAAAGAGAAGTCTGTCCGATTCCATTATATTAAAACTTTGGGCTGGACTGAAACTCATTGTAACTCGGCGGATCCGTAATATATATTAATGGAGCAAAGAAACAAAAAAAAAGTTGGAACAAGGGACTAAAAAAAAATAAGAAAATGATAAAAAAAAAATGTAGTAAATTCGTAGCACTAGTAGTAGTAGTAGTAGTAGCCTATAAGAATTCATCCAATCCCAGTGGAAGGTGCAAGATGGTTGCCTTGGATACCACCTGCTCTCCTTCCAATCGAAAGTAATCTGCGCCAGTCATTCTCAATTCCGCTCGGATGAAATGAAACCAACGCTTCAACGCGCAATACTTTTCTTCACCCCCCTCCCCTCACAGACTCCCTTATCTTTTTTTTATTTTTTATTTTTTTTTATACATTTTTTCCTTCTATTTCCATTCTAATACATAACCACCACCGTCCTACTACCATCATTTCCCCCCATTTTTTGTTTTTCTTTTTTTCCTCCCCCTCCTTTTGTTTCTTCGTGCTTAAGGGATTCAAGCAGGTATCTGTTTACGAAAGAAAAGTTGAAACGAATATCTGATAACAACCACCCCCGCATTGCTAAACATGAATAGCACGAATAATAGGCAACTCCCTACTAGTCGTACCGTGTGCAAAAAAAAAAAATAATGTCAAAATAAAAAATAAAAATAAAAATGCTATTTCTATGTAACCCAGCTGATAAGAAAAAAAAATTTCAACTTTTTTTGGGTACAAAAGTTTTTTTTCTTGAGCTCATTTTGAGGCGTCCCGAAATTCAATTTCACTAAACACGTTATGAATATGCAAATTAAATATTGCTAACGTTTGTCCAGGATTTCAAACCCACACACTCGATGTAGAAAAAAAACCGTTTTCTTTATCTATGAATATTAGTGTCACACAGAAAAACATATACACCACTGTAAGTCTGCAAGCCTTATACTGTACTATTAGTATATGATATCTTTATAAAACCACGAGTTTCTCTATATGCAATACAAAAAAAAATGAAACTTTATAACATTTTCTGTAACGTCGAAGTGAATTATTAAAATAAAAACCATTTCAAATATTGATTAGATTTAGAATTGTGTAAAATGTAAAATGATGTCGATACTTTTTGGTCATACGACTATTGGTTAGTCTTTTGGACTATTGGTCATAAAAACTATTAATTAAAGATTATTATTGGTCATAACTACAATTGAAGAGCTTATTTTCAAAACGTGTTATTTCATTTTAAGAGATCATGAAAACTATGTGTATCGGATTCGAAATATTTTATTTTCAAGACTCATAACTTACTGTCTTTTACTGACAAACACTCTAAAACCACATTTATATGCAAAAATCTATGGTCAAATAAATAAAAAAACTGTTTCCTAGAACATTGTATTTCATGGACTTAGACGTTTTGGAAATGAGCTCTTCAATTGTCTTATTAGCTTAAAGAAACGAGTAGCTATAAACAAATTAGCTTTGATTTCATATCAATCAATACGTACAGTTCTATAAATAGAATTCTACAAATTGAAATGGATTGTGATAGCAGAACATGTAAATATAGATGTAACAGTAAGCACATTGTCTGTGAAATGATTTCCATTTAAACCAGTTCGTCGTAACTTAGACAAACCTGAATAGTGATAATAAGCAGGCGGTAACAGCAGTCTATGGAAATTTTGGCACGGTGCCATTTTCCATGAAATATGTATAACGGAACTACTTTCTAACTGCAATCATTAGTTGATACTACCCCTCCGATTCTTCTCGTTAAACTTGAAGCGAAGAGAAGAAAAAAGCCACACTTTCAAGTTCAGAAGTTTTGTCGTGAAACAAAATTTTCTCTCGAGTCAATGTTCCTTTTTTTTAAATAAAAAAAAGGCCCATTTATTTTAAGGAGAATGAAAATTGTTCCGCATCATTAACCAAAGACTAACATAAACAACAAAATGAATTTTTTCAAACGAGAGCTCTCTTCTGCCTGTTGTATGCAGTAAATCAATAGTTTGCTGGCAAATGAAGAATAATGAATGGAAGCCAAATTTAGTTGCTGTTGTTGCTGTTATGGTTGTTGTTGTCGTGAAGCACCAAAATGAAACGAGCCAAAAAAAAATATATATATATTTTCTCTCCAAAAAGTTGAAATAATGCATTATTTTCGGTTCTCATTAGCATATAGATGAGAATTCGGTCGTTGGCGCTTTCCCAGCGTGAATTAAAACGTCTCACTAGGGGCCTTTGCTAAATGCGAATGCAAACGAGTGGAAGAAAACGTGGGTGTTGTTTTTCACCTTCTTCTCATTTACTCCTAACGTCTCTTACCTAGTGTCTTTACTTTTTTCCTATAGGTTCATTTTTTTTCTACACTACTTCACCTACTCCTCCTCCAACTAGTAAATGTGCTACTTTTCTATTCCCTTCCTCCCTCTTGGCAGAAGAAAAAAAATAACGATTGCCTGTCTCCCAGCCTCTGTTTTTCCATTGGCTGCCACATAAATATGTCAACTGACGAGTCGAAGATGTATACTCCACTTGGAAAAACGTTCGTAGAGAAGACTTTCCTTCCTAAAAATTGCATGGTGATTGATTTCCGTCCCATCATCCTCTCGAAGAGAAAACCCAACTTAGTGGTAATATCGATACCAAAAAAGAGAAAAAATAAATAATAATAGGGAAGGGATAAATTATAAACAATTTTCTCTATCACATTATTATTTTTTTTTGGATAGATGGAAATAAGGGGAGAAAATAGGTATTATTATTGTATATATTTTTTTTTCCCGAAGTGCTTTCTGTAAAATTGAACCGATGAATTAGACCAGTAAAAATGTGATTGGTTTCCCCCCTCTTGCAAGTGTTATGAAAAATGCATGGAGCGCATGCGCACACAATACACTATCCATCTTCCGTTCCAGGGCAGAGTCTCTTCTAACGCCATCACATACACAGGATGGGATCCAGGAATTCCCGGATAAATTTCTCGGTAATTGGACGTTTGATGAATGATGGGGATTGCAGTGGTGGTGGTTCTATTACCACTACAACCAGCACGTACAGTCCCTTTTAATTCCTCTAATATTTATAAAGGAAGGTTTATATACAACCCCTCCTTCCTCTTTCCTAAATCGTTACCTTTTTTATATAAGTTTGGCAACGCGAGTTGAATTAAAAGGAAGAAAAAAAATACAACCTGGTACATAGGTTAAAGTTTATAATTTTTTAATGCTACCGCTGGCGTTGTACGTTCGACAAAGATTTACTTCTCCTGTTTTTTTTTACAAAAAACTTATATAGGTGTGTTAGTAGCAATCTCCACCGAACTCAAATCGTCAACGGGATTAAAAAAAAAAAAACCAATTATTAAAAATTCAGCAAGGAAAAAGAAACTTTCACCCCGGTTTATAGATTCGACATTCTATTTGGAACGTGCGCAGAAAATGAATACTTGAGAAACTTATTATGAATTAAAGAATCGATACCTAATTTCCGGAATCCCCTATAGAAACCCTTCACGGAAAAAACGTAGCACAAGAGACGAATGACTCCTGCGCGAAGAGAATGCGCAATAGATCTTTGACTCTTCTAAATGAATTTACAACTCCCATAATGAAATTATTTTAGCCATGTCGGCAAATCTCTTTTCGCTTCATAGCTAGAAGATATAAGAGATTGTAAGCGATATTTTCTGGTAGTTTTTTAATTCTAGATAGTGACAGAGATAGTAGTGTGTTGGGTTACTGACAAAGACATCAAAAAATGAGGTTGAGGCGGAAGAAGGGCAAACTCTCTTTTCATCGTCTTTTGACTATTAAGCTCGTGTGCCCCCAACTTCCTTCATTGGTGATAATTCGCACGCGATAACTCCCAACCGTCGACACATCCGTTAACTAAAAACATAGTACTGCATACAACTTGTTTAGCTTGCGATATGAATTATTTGTGAAAACACCTGATACCTAATAAACACGAAGTAAAGCTTATCGACCTAACCACAAAGACTACCATTTATACCGTAGAGACACCTCTCTCAACAAATCTACATTCATTAAATTTCAAAACGAGCATCATGATAGTTAAAAAAAATATTTTTCTTCAAATAAAGCTTTACTTTGAGTTCGTATTTCAAAAAAAAACACAAACCTCCAATCTCACACATACAAAAAAGCGAAACTCGGTGTATTAAAGCCTAACTCTGAAACATTGGTGATAGCCACACTATCACCTTATTTTAACTTCAACACCACGCTCGGTGCAGCAAATTTCCAGCCTATGAGGGGCCAAGTAAAAGATGAAAGAAAAAAAAACTGAAGGAAAGACCCTACATAAATTCGACTTGTACCCTACAAGTTACCACCACGAGTTCATCTAATTCCTTACAGGTAGGAAGAATTTATGCGTCGACGTTGTAGCGCACATCTCTGCGGGAGAAGGAAGAATGTAGCCCCTAAATTCATCAAAGAAAAACCTTACAGCCAGAACGCTATCTGATTTATTTCAATGACCAGTGGATTCCTTCGGTTTCCTTCACTACATGAACCCACAACCAGTAACTGGATTCATAGGGTCACGTCTTCTCGTTGCCTGCATTTTTCATGCTTCTCCTATGCCGCAATCACCCAATTCCAGAAAATTCGATATACTTTTTTTCCCTTCTAACTCTACACAATACAATAATTCAAACACGTAAAAACACCGTTATAAGCGTAACGAATACCCACAAACGTTTTTGAAATAATAAACAATATTTTCTTTCCTGGAAACATTTCAAGATGAATTAATCTACTACCATACTGATGCGTCAAGTCTTGTCTTGAATAATGATATTTGAAAGTAAAACTACAAAAACAATGTTGGTAGTTCCTAAAACATTTCTAAGCACACAATACAGAATGTTGCTTGGTCAATTATCGTTATCAATATTATACACAGATAACTAACATTCATAAAGAATATGTGTATAAGAGCTCTGGATGATTACTAGAATATTATGCAACTGGTTAGTATGACTTAGCTTAAAATAATATAAAAACCCTAGGCTTTAGTGTCTCAATTGTATTTAGTTTTTTAGCTTTGATCTTATACTTCTTTTTATTATCAGTTTTACCTCACTTTGTTTTGTGTGTGGTTATGATTTTTCATTGAATTATTTTAGTGTGTGTTTGTTGTATCTCTTGTATTTTGTACTAGGTTCTTATTTGTACTTTTCATTGGTATGTGTTCCCTTGGAATAAATAAAAACTAATCTATTCTAATCTAAAAGAATTGATCTAAAGGCAAATGTTTTAAGTCAAAATTCTAGTCCGTGTCAATCTGCATATAACGTCTAATGAAAATTTATGCTTATCAGTTATATTGTACGTCAATTTCTATGAAAAATACTTCATCCGTGTATCTCACTACTTTCTTTCATTATTTAAAAAGTTTTTGTTTCGGCGAGTACAAGAAAAAAGCAATTTCCAGTCTTTCGTCTTCCACTCCATTGAAGCAGTCGTAAACAGAATAAACTTCTGTTACACAAGTACCCCTAGTCACATTTTGGAAATAAAGGAAATAATCATAAAAATGTATGAAACTCGCTTGGATCTTAATCTTCGCTTTACACTTCATAAACCAATTTCATGTAAAACACACCCTTCGTCTAAAACTCTTCTTCCCCTCCCTACCCTTATCCAACATTTTTCTTTTTTTCCCTCTACTTTTCCAACGAATCCCTGGGATTACGTTACAAAACGAAGTTATACAATACCTTCCCCCTTAAGAAGAAAAAACATATATATAACAGCCCATATAGGTACAAATTTGACGCGCTCTAATTGTCCACCAAACCCCTTTCGCTCAAACTGTACGTGTATGTAAAACAGCTTCATCTTGTCACAAATGGAACCCTAGTGAGTTATGAATATCCGCCTGCGAATGAGAAAGGAGGAGGCTTAGTACAGGCTTCCGAGACGACGTTTTCTCGAGACAAGAACACAACACCCACCCCTTATCCTCGTATATACCATTTCTCTACTCCCAAAATGTAATGGCTCTTGGTCTTGGTTTACTGCTTCTCCAGAGAGAGCGCTACCAACACCCCCACACCCCCCAACCTTAAGTCGATAGCGCATGGGCGACCAATTTACTGGAAAACTTGGGAAGATCTTCTCCATTGCAGTTTTGTTGCAACTAGACATTCTGCAGCCTACCTCTGTATTTCTCTTCTACTCTTCCTAAAGACCTCGCAACGCCACTACGGGGAAAACCTTACCACGAGAGTAAATGTACAGAACAAATAAGGTGCTATAGAAGTATAGTATTGCGTATAGTAGTGGAAGAACAAAAAAAATTGCAGGGGGAGTGGTTCGTGTTTGTTCTTGCGAAAATATATATCTCGGGAAGTGTATAAGAATATTGGCCCTATTCGCGTATATCTGCTAAAAAAGGGGGAGCAAACGCAGCGAACTTCCTCACTTTCGTCTATTTATACACAAAGGTTGAATGTTTTTTTGTGATTTTGATGGCATTCACAGTTCGGAAACAATGAAGTGATAAAAAAAGAAGAAGAAAATGGAAATGAAACTGAGAATCGTGTTAGAGAATCATAAAACAAGTTATAAATGGCTTCTTTATTTAAATGTGAATTTTATTCGTCATTTTTGTTATAGTAAACTCATAGCAGGTGCTTTTGGTTCAAAAAATGTTACGACCAATTTCCGCTACAAGTAAGAGTTTTCTTTTTGTTTTGCTACAGTCTAAACACCCCTACTTCCCTGCTACATATTCGGGGAGTAATCTACCATAACAAACGCAACTTTACACAGATAAGCTAAGCTTATATCTATTTACACCATCACACAACCCATGTCACACAGTGTTAAATTATACAAACTAATGCATTAAACACATTGCGCAAGCATACCATAGTATACCTATACTATTTTGACTATAGGTTTAACTGCTGAATAAACTAAATGCCTAAAAATAATTTAACCAGACGTGAAACCAACATTACAGTTTAGTAACCAAATTCACTGAATCCAAGATAACCTAATATTTTTGGCAAATCTTTTTCTTCTTTTGGTCGAAAAAAAATGTTTTAAATACTGTAAATAGCCACAGATTTATTATGATAGTTGTTGATAACTCTGGTAGGGTTTGGTTTAAATAGCAGTGATTTAAATAGTTGCGGTGATGCAAGTGGCTTGCAGTTCCACTCTGTGTGCGCCATTCATAAACAGTAGGACAAACCTAATGGTTTCTTAAATGACCTGCCCGTGGCTACTTGCACACTTTTACCGAGCAATAAAATTGGAATGAAAAATTAACTCTTCTTTCAGCTGATAAATCGTGCAACAAAGTGGCATCCGCTTTTTTTTCTCCCTTCTAAACCATTCATTCTCGTTGTTTAACAAATTGTGGTCGAACACACGTTCAGGTAATAAAAAAGCAATAACAACGCCGATGATCTTAACAGAGTTGAATATCGTTTTCTTAACCGACAATGATACAAAAAGATACATTTTTATAGCTTAAAGTTGCATTTTAATCGATGACTTACGTCTTACTGACCCATAGAAAATCGAAGTGCTTCGATTTTGTTCAGACTTTCTATATAAACTTTGTACAGAGAAAAATGTATAATCAACGTAAGTCTAAGAGTAGCCTACTGAACATGTTATATGCAGAGATTTCTTGAGAAATATTAGGCAATATTAGGGAATATGTATAAGTATAGATGATAGCATAGCACTCAGTGGTTGAATTAAGTGTTTTTCAACCATCTATTACAGTACCGGTATATTTATAAACTGAGCCACCTGAAGCCAAAGAAAACTAATCAACATTTTTCATATTTTGAGGAAATTGAGAAAATAGAATCAAATTAAGCATAAAACCTATGCTGAATCATAAGCTATTTTTGCCTTACATGATTCGTGAACAATGGATGCTCACTGTGAGCGAAAAATCTAAAGTGGGTGTATGTTATGTTAGATTTAGAATAATAATAACCAAGCGCGAAAATTTGTAGTTAGTTCCCTTTGGTTTCAGACGGCTCAAACTATACATTCGGCATATGATATGTTATTTTATTTTCAGTCCTAAAAAAGACCAAACTATTACAAGATATGATTACAATAGAAAAATAGTGGACAAAACAAACAATAAAAAAAAATAAGAATAAAAGATACGTGAACAATATAAAGAAAACAAAATATATCAATATATGGTTGCAAAGTACACAAAGAAATTAGTGAAACATAACCTGTGTCTAAACTCTACATTAACAAAATTTGAACAAAAGTATGATTTTATACGTGTAAAAGCAAAAAACAAAAACAAAATCAACAATATAGTATATTACTATCACTTTGCATATTCACTTCCTGCAGTACATGTAAAACTAAAGAACTATGGTCAAGACAATTGATTGGATTTCATTGTGACTTGTCACGAATCGCATTAACTATAAGCGAGTCAAAAGTGTGTGAACGAATGTAATAATCAACATCAAAGAATGTATCTGCAATAAAAAATATATGACAGAGCAGGAAGAAATGGTGTTTAATTACGAAAGAGAATCTTATTTGGAGGTCTGTTTTGTGTAGGTGGAAAGAATATTGGCTGCCAAAAGGAATGAGAAATGGCTGCGTTTATTAAGGCTGAAAGAAAACCCTTCCAAACGATTAGCTGCAAGACTGGTCGGAATAACCAAGTAGGAAAAGCGTTTTAGCGCAGACGAACGTTGAATTTCGATAACGTTCATCCTCTTGAAAGGCCCATCTCATCTACTTAATAGGCCTAACTTTCACCACAAAACTTTTCACCCCACCCCCGCCACCATTCCCTTGAAAAAAATATAAGCAAAGTAAAAATCCTTAGCACACACACAACCTTTATCTTCTTCATTCCCATAAAAAAAATTATCTCCGGAAGAGTCGGTTTTAAACATTTTGAAGCTTACTTCTATTAGCATATTTTAATATATGTTTCTTTCTTTTTTAAAATTAATCCTTTTAATTTTCAATGCGAATAACCTTCTAATCCCTAGAACTAGAAATTACTTCACCTTTAGAGCAGTGTCTTTTCCAAGCTGTATTTGAAGAAAAAAAAGGATAGGGGAAGGGGTAACGGTAGCCTCTCTCATTTATGAACTTTTCCTTGGTTTCTTCGTAAACATAAAACAGCGTTAAAAAACGGTTTATTTCTTAATGGAAGAAAAAAATATATACAGAAACGCGAGGATTATTCCAATTCAACGCGAAACAAGACTCGAATTTTGCGAAAATGCCTCTTAAAGACTTCCGGAATTAACACCCTCCGAATTAAAGGCGAGTGAAAACATATTCAAATTATTAAAACGGAAAAAAGAAAGGTGAGGAAGAAAATGAGTTTTGTAAAAAAAAAAAAGAAAGAAAAAAACCCATATCACACACGCGTAATTCTTGAACGTAGAAAGAAAAGAGAAAGTGTTTTAATGCTACTGAATGAAAACGACGAGCGAGTGGCAGGAGCAAAGCCCCTTTTCCAGTTTCGTAAAAGCTGTCAATTAAGCTTTATTGGCAGTTACATTTGCACTGTTTTAGCACACAAACGACAATAGCTTCTATGGACCCGAAGCGAGAAAAGAGAACGTAGCTTAATTTTGTGCATAGCATTAATCCCCCACAATGCCATTAAGGGTTACGAGAGCATATTCCATTTAAGTAAGCCCCCATGTTTTCGCATTCCACCATTCCTATCGTGATCTTAATGGAAAGAAAATGAGGTGAAAAATTGCTCGACGACCACCACCTTTTCTCAAAATGACGAACCCCTTCAAACGTTATACCCAAAACTGAAAGAAAAGGTACTAAAAGAAGAAGAAAAAAGAGAAAGCAAAAACGCTAAAGAAAACTAAAAACGACCTATTGCAATCGACCAAGTTGTACAAACTTTTGCGCTAATGTTCTGTAGCATTATTATTATTTTATTTAAAAAAAAAAAAAAAACAGAAGCCATTTTTCTTTGTCCTCGACTGAAACGAGTTTTAAGGTGGTACTTCCATAACCACCTTTTTTCTTCAAAACTTCTATGTACGTGGTAAACACTTAATCACGTGATGCAATAGCTCCAATAGAAAATCAACAAAGATTCCGCCTGCCTCTTCAAGGTTAGATTATTATGCAATGTTTATTAAATCTAAAGAAAAGAACAAAAGACTAACGACGTGTATTGAAAAAGTTCCTCATTCATTTACGTTGTATACCGTAAACGCTGCATCATTAATTATTATTTGATAGCATAATACTATTTGTACCCGGCATAACATTCGCCATCAAAATCATAACACGTCATCACCATCATCTTTAGGCAGCATACCTATGTGTGTTTATATGAATAAATTGATTTAGTCAATTAGATAATACTATCTAATTGTGTACAAATCTTGCTTATTAATAATTGAAGGGTCTGATAAAGAAAAAAACTGTTAAGTAACATTTTTTGTCAAATTTAACATAAACGCATTTTCAAATGTGTTAGGTGCAATTCTACCTTCTTAACGCATAATTTTGAGCAAAACACTAAGTGCAAAGATATTAGTGTAAGAAACGTGAAGTGGTCCATAGATAGTAAGGCAAGTTCAGATCTTTAAACACGTTTTGCTGAAATTGTAAAAAAGTTACTTAACGCCCTTTTACACAAGGCCCTTCAATTATAATCACTAAAACCAACATACAGTAGGCCTACCCGGTAGGTACAAATTATAACTAATTTCGAAATACTGTACTTAAAAACAAATCTCGTTTTCTATGTCCTAAAAATCACTTAAAAGGTTGAATTTCTTTTTATTTTATCTTTTTTCATAAGCTATAACAAAGTTTCGACAAAAAGAACGATTTCATGGTTCGAAAAAAATAACACGCATGATAATAGCTTTACTATAAACAAGAAATGAAGGCGAGCAAAATTTCAATCTTATCCCACATCATGATGTTGGCAAATATGAGGGATTTTTTATTTTTAAAGAAAAATGAATCGCGTTGAATAAAATCTCTTGTTTTTCCAAAACGAAGAAGAAGAAGGGTTTGCCGATAAGCTCCATTATCTGGCAATTTCCCTCGAGTCGTAACGAGGTTGAATGTAAATACGGTGTAACGATGCAGTTTACAAGCCAAATGCCTGAGAACAATGAGCTCGGGAGTTTCTGCATTACTTTCGCACAGGTATCAGTGGGCGAATAGGGTGTATATTTTTTTTCTCTTTTACTTTTATCATCCTTTTTCTGAGGTAAAAAGGAAAAAATGGGGGAAAGGAATGAAGTTGGGCACGAGGGTTGGCTTTACTCCAAAAATCTCGGCTGCTTTGCCTGGACGTGGTCGTCGAGAGAATGTCAATGTTCTCTGGATCCTTTTGGTGGCTTTTACTCAGGATTTAACTGGTATGGCCCATAGAGTTTCCTTCCCCACGTCCTAGTATCACGCCTAGTATCACGATGCCTGGTGGAGAAAAACAGCACCCGAGGCTTTCCTATCACGCGATAGATCGATCACCAGGGCAATCGATCTCGTGAACCTTTCTATAGGAATTTCATGCCTCTTGGTTAGATTTCTTGCCTATCTATTTTTATTATATCCTCTTTGCTATATAGAGCGGGAGAAAAATTTAGCCAACTTTGATACCATACATGCGTGAAATATAAATATAGATACCAAGGAAAAAAAGGTTAAAGAATCGATAAGTTGTGATGAATAGAAAATAAGCTAGTAAATTCAGTAGCAGAGTGATATTTTATGTTTATTTCCCCTAAAAAAAAAGCTCGTTCAGAAACAAATGACATAACTACTGACTGTACATCTGGACATCATCATTATTCACATGTATGAATAATGGAATATCTCTGCATAAAACATCGCAATGTTCACATTAACACGCAAACACATCTACACGATAATGTTTAACTTTTTTAAAACATTTTTGCTGAAACCACAGGTATTGTAGATACATGTCAAAAATAGACATCCATGTTGTTTTAAATTAATTGTACTGTATATGTGTATAATATATAAAGGGCTTAATGTAAAAGGGTTTTAAGTGACATATTTGTCAAAAATGATTTTGAAGCATTTTCGAATGTTTTAGATATATGCGCAAAGATATTTGTGCAAGAAGTGTGAAGTAGCCCATAGACAGCGAAGCAAGTTCAGATCTTTAAACGCGTTTTCCTCGAAATGTAAAAATGTTACTTAATACCCTTTTACACCAGGCCCTACATATATTCAGAATTAATTTTTATATTTTCAAATAAAAAGCTAGTGAAAAACTTAACACTGTTGTAGGATATTGTATAAACGTGCATACAAAAAAAAAAAAGAACACGTGAAAAAAAACGAATAAATAAAATCTGGTAAGTACAAAAAATCAGGCAAACTTAATTTTAAGATGACAATTTGTATTCCCACACCATTTTTTGCGCAGTGTAATTATTTTAAAATTAAAAGCAGGCTCTCGTTTAAATCCATCAACTGAACAAATGCCACTACGTATTATTTGAGTTATTTCATATATCCACCTGTCGTCTCTTTTCAACTACCATATATTACCATGTTCCCAACTGACAAAAAAGAATTTGACAATCTAAAAAAACCTACACTTCTGAATTCTGTCCAAGAAAAACAAGAACGCATTATTTATTCCATTCAAGCTGTGAAGTCGAGTCATTACCGACATGTCCATTTACTGTATATTACACAAGCCATATTGCATAACACGACATCTACAGTATACATGACTCAACACCAGTCAGCGTTTTAAGAAAATGTATACTGCTTTGTAGGTGTTAAATAAAAGTGTGGAAAAATAATTAAGATTTACACAATTTTTACTATTCTAATTTTTTTTTTCTATGACTTTAAAATAAAAATAAAAAATGATGGCGTGCAAAGAAAGAATGAAAAGAACTTCAAAGAACGAAAAAAAATTAGATAAAAGAGTAAAAAAGAATGCAAGATCATCATCATTATCCAAGCTTTTCTTAAACTTTTTTTTCCACAACTTGTTTCACATCAGTAAATTCTTCTCAATGCTGCTGTGCAAATAACACCAAGGGGACAAAGCACACACAAAAAATAAAAATCACGAAATAAGCACATTTACTTAGAAAAACTTTTTTAAAGCTCCTTCACGTGGAATAATCAGTCAACTCCAATGTATATAAAATACTTCACATTTTTTGCATGACAATCGATGACGCGACATTGTCTAGTAAAAAAAACCGTTTGAAGAGAGAACATCTACTAAAAGTTTAATATTATTCCTAAATCCCTATATAGCCTACAGTCGTCGAGAAAACAATTAATGAAATCTTGGCTCCATTAATAACAAAAGTAAGAGTGAAGGGCCGATCCTGTTATTTGTATTTGAACCTGAATCTTAAACAAAAATAATCTTAGCATAATAATTGTGTAAGTGTAAGTGTGTGTCGATTTGGAATGTGGGTGCGATTCTGAAATTAGGAGGGTCAGCTTTTTCCACTTTCCCTTAAACATGTCGGACACTCCCTTAAACATGTGGTCAGAAGACTATCGAGACAGCGAGACTTAATCCAATCCGATACCTCAAACTGCAACAAATGTTTCGGAGCAACACGAGTTAAAACAATGAATTGCAAAAATAAAAACTTTTCCGTCATTTTGACGGGCTGTATACTAGTAAAAGTTTGTAAGGAAAGAAACAATCAAATAACTAAAAGAGTGTTAAATAACATTTTAATAAAAAATTACCTAGAAGCATTTTATTTCGAATACGCTATGTGCAATTCTACCTTCAAGACGCATAATTTTGAGCAAAACAACAATATGAACGACGATATTAATGCAAGAAGTGTGAAGTAGCCCATAGACAGCAAGGCAAGTTTAGATCTTTAAACGCGGATTTCCTCAAAAATTGTAAAAATGTTAGTCAACACCCTTTCACATCAGGCCTTTCAATTTGCTTACTAAATGAAACAGAACACTGAACTAACAGAATGACTACTTTTTGTATTATAAAATAAAGTTGGAAACTTTCTAAATGTGTGAAAGAATGAGAAGTGTGGGACCTCTCTCCTTATTTTGTTGGTTTTGTGTTTCTTCCTGTGTCTATGGCAGGCAATCATGCAGGTCAGTGGCCTAAATTATACACCTCACCCGAGGCACTGAGAGTGCCCTTCTCGTTCGAAATGAAAGGCTTTGGTGATCTCGCCTTCTTATCTCCTACAACTCAACAACATCAAAGACAGTTTCCATTATCCCACTACAACCAATCCTCCTACGTTTCACTTGTGCAAGTGAAATTTCTTTCTTGAGACATAAACGACAGGCTGACACGCAAGATCAAACAATGTTATACAACAATCCTCTTATAATGCAATTTCAACACTCCTTGAATCAAAGATGATATTTTAAGGTCGTTTCGAATGTGATGACAGCTTGAAAATGATGCATTTTTAACGACTTTAACAAACTTTTGCCACTATAAACTATGTTCTAAATTTTGTAGTAAACTTATATTTTAAATATTACTGATAGTTGTATCAAAATAATGGCGTAAAAATCAAGATTCAATTGTAAAACATGTCTGTAAATAGTTATAATCTTGTATATAAATTGCTTACTTTCTAAACTAAACCATATGATGATTTGTAATACATTATTCAGAGAACAATATGTACCTCACAATTGCATAAAACTTTCTACATTGATATAAAAAAAAACACTAAAAAGCGTACTGGTATTAAAATGAATACAAAATCATTATTCACAATAACGTTCCCAATCATCAACTTGCTAGGTTTCAGTTTAATACCTTTACTTTTTAGAATAATCTTCCCCTTCACATCCGAAAAATATCAACAGATTGTCATGCTGGTAAATGTCTCCGCAGTTATTCTCATTTTAAACATCACTTTTTTTAACACATTATTTAGTTTAGTAACAATTTTTGATTTGTATGTTGTCTGGTGTTTAAATTGTAATATTTGCCCCTTTTTTGCTGGTGGGTAATGAAAAAATATTTTATAGTAACGAGTTTTGTAGTACAATCATACTATGTTGCATAATCATACTACATTTTAGAAATACTACATTATAGTATTCATACAATATATATATAGTGCAATAAAAAATATACGTAAAATTAAACATTTGTTTATGCACATGCGTTTTATAAAAGTGTATTCCGGACACTGACTAGACAACTGAACATAATACGAACCAGTTTTATATGAAGACAAAAACTTATAAAATAAAGCGTTATTAAATGGTAAATTTTTAGACATTTCTTTATAATCAATAGAAATCATCAAAAAGTAAATAGTGATGAATCAATATAAATACAACTCACCGCATAACGAAAATATAAACTTGCTACAAAATAAATATTAAAAAATATAATAAACTCTCGCGTGATGACTATGACTAAACAGCATTGTGTTAAACTAAGTTCTTCAAAGGTTGGTTGATGCAAAGTCAACCTCGGTTTACGAACGTTCGATTTACGAACATCATAACTACAGACATTTGATATTTGTTTTGTTTTCTTATTTTATTTGATGTAACGTATTGTATACAATGAAACATAAAAAGTAGCCTACATACTTTATAATAAAAGGCAAACGTATGTCACCTGCACAGTATAGAAACCATGCATTCTATACCGGTACTGTAAAAGTTCTATCTTTTGACAAAGTATGAAATAACATATCTACATATACATATCTTGTAGACATATATTTAGGTTAGTTAGTATAGTATTAGTGTAGAATTTTACAACATTTTTATCTAAAATTCTTTTGAGCCAAAATTTAAGAGTAAATTGGAATTTAACACAAAATCTTACCTAATGTAACTATTTCAATGCTAACTTCATACTTCGCCAAAAGATAGGGAGGTAGTTATAGTTTAAGAGTCCCAGTGTTTTACCAAAAGGATGGCCAGGGATTTCACAGAATGCCCAGGCCATTTTACTGAAATGTTTGAATTATATACTTTGCCGGTAACATACCTATAGAAACCATTCGATGTTTAGTATATGGTTATAATGAATTAAAATGCTAACTATACGTAAAAGCTCAAGAATTTAAGATGCAAATGTGATACAAAACAGTCTTGAAACAGAATTTGTAAACCAAGAGTCGCCTGTATGGGTTTTCGTATTTTCAAAAATGAAATTTAGACAAAAATCATCATTTTTTAGGTACATTTGGCTTACAATCAAACCATTGCGGATTTGATTTTTTTAACTTCTATAAAAAACAAGGTGCAGTATAACTGAAAACTTGTAGTCGACCAAACTAGTCCCTAAAAAATATATATAAAAATATTTTTAAAAATTGGACACTCGTGTAGTAGATCGAAGAAGAAAAAAGAAGGGAAGAAAAGCGGAAAAAAATAAGGTGACTTTGGTCGGTCTCGGTTAATTACCACAGGGGCTATGGGGGTAATTGGCGCTGACGAGCTTTTCTGCTTTTTTTTTTGTCCGCCCAATCCTGTCCGAATTCCGCTCACGCCGGGCCCTCGTTCCCCATTGGTAGAACCATTCGGCCCCTTGGGTGGCGAAACAATCAGGCGTGTCGCAGCCGACGGCGGCGCCTTAACCATTCCTCCTCGTCCATTGTGAGAATCCCATCTCATTTTCTCTCAGGACAAGTTTTTTCAATCGAGAAAGATTCCTTTCACCACCCCCGCAACCCGATAAAGACACGCAGACACTCTACAACCGTCCAATAGTTTTAAACACTGGGGGAGGAAAAAAAAGGAATAGAACACTCAATGGGCATAAAAAACGGATTATACTTTATTTCCCAATGGGTTATATATTCTTGACTATAAAACCGAAATTCAACGTTTTCTTGAATTTTTATACTCTTTATATTAGCTTCACTTGTGAGTTTGTGAATAAGCTGGGAATTGAACAGTTTGTATTGATTATAAGTTTAATTAGTGAGTGACCCTTGGGTATGGTCCATCTTAATCTTTGTAGGATAGATAGGTTAAGAAAATGTATATTTGAATTTGTTAATTATTTCGATTATAATCAGGATATTTTGGACT
This sequence comes from Cryptops parisi, assembly GCA_034695005.1. Taxonomy (NCBI): domain Eukaryota; kingdom Metazoa; phylum Arthropoda; class Chilopoda; order Scolopendromorpha; family Cryptopidae; genus Cryptops; species Cryptops parisi. The sequence goes on along the minus strand of JAQIWH010000351.1, from coordinate 34,519 downwards.
TATCCATCCTTACAGCGATTAGAATAAACCATACCCAAAGCGTCAACTAATTAGACTGCTAATTAAAACAACTCTGGAATTGAACGTACAATGTATACTGCAATCCACTGTCGTTTATGAGAATATACTATGTACCAAAAACCGTATAACCGCATAAATAAAAAAACCTCATAAGTTCAATGTGAAAAAAATAGCATATAAATAAATAAATCATTGTAGAAATTAAAAATAAAATTACTATATTCAAAACTCGCATAAATAAGATATCGAATCACTCAAGAATCGCATAAATTTAAATTAGCGTAAATTAGCATGCCTAAAAGATTCGGATAAAAATTAGAAGCGTGCAAAAAATCAAAAAATGGATTATGTATGTACATACAGTAGGCCTATATTTGTATATGACATTATAAGAGTATGCTTAAAAGCAATTTTAATGTACTGTACTTGTTTTTTTGTACAAATCAATTCGTATTACCGATGCTAGAAAATTGAATTAAAACAAAAAAATTAAATTCTTTGGTTACGTTTTTTTCTTCATCTTCACCTGTTTAACAACTCAAAGACGAAGAAGACCTTGACACGATTGTCTTAATTTTAAAATCGAACAGTAAAGATGTCAAAATGTCCGATAAATTAGTTTCATTACAGTTAACTTTTGAAACTTTGTTTTTAATTAAAGAGCAATTTGAATCTTCACTATTATAATACACACGTCTATATTGTCATGTTATACAGCTTGTTCCAAAAGTCGTGCCTATTATAATCAAATGCTTCAAAAAAATTTAAGTCTTTACTCCAGTTTTTTTCAAACATTTAAGTAAAGTGATATTACTAAAATTATTTTACACCACTCCAATGTCTATTTTTAGATACTTTTCTGTTAACTGTAAAGCTGCTTGTGGCTCTAGTTCTAGAATGTGCAATCGATCGTTCTGTGTTTCACAGCCCACTATGTTTGATTAATTATGATTAGTCCGTTTCTACTTGAATGTTTGTCCTGCCTTTGATAACAACCGAATAGCCTTTGATAACTACCGAATCTAGAAGACCCGTGAAAACACGCAACGGTCGATAACACATACTATCAATAACCACCACTAGCGCCACAAGCGGCGTTACAATTAACAGAAAAAATCTTTTTTTTACAAAACAAATCTAACCATATTGTGCAAATATTGTACATAAAACAATTTCGTTGTTTTCCGTATTTTTTTACACACTGTATATTTTGTATTATATTTGAAATTTATTATGATTTGTCGTTGTATTCATATTAACATTATTCATGTATTCCTACAAAACGTGACTGTTCAACTCCCGAAGTACGGTACTATAATTTATTCTATACGGTTTACTAATGTAAATAATGGCCATTGTAAATCAAACCTAGATACAAACTAACAAACCTGAAAATTTACTTTTTAACCAGCGTTTACTGCCACCGATCTAATTCACTCAACTAAGAGTTATATACAGTACTCTATATGTATATAAAAAAAAATTAGTGTCAGCTATTAATAAATTTCTATTGAGACAGCCCAACTTTTCCAGACATGTCATTCTTTTTAGAATAGCACATTATATACTAACAACTGGGTAAGTCTTGAAGATTCGAACATCAAAATGCACTTATCCAAAGCATCCCTAAACTATTTGTTTTAATGTTTCAACTATGTATCACATGTCGCTTGAAGGGAGAATATCTTTACGAATCTCTTTCACACGTCATAAAAAACACCAAAGTTTCCGATTTTGCCGTCGTAAGCAGCAGCACTTTTAGCTTTTCGAAATGCAGTAGTAAGCTCTTCAATCAAAATAAGAAAAACAATTTTCCTAAAGCTTTTATTACAATGAACTAACGTGAATGCGAACCATATATCTTTTTCTTTACCACTTCCATAAAGCGTCAATCATTTCTTTTATACATGTATATAATTTTTTTTTTCCTTTTTGCTGTCAAAATATCTTTTGTCCATAAAATCTGGAATATGATTGATGACTAGGAAAAAATAATAATACCCTGTAGTATTAACATGCAGTATTAAGCGTCTTTCCTCATCCAAAATAACAGGTGCTGTCAAGAATAAATTTATTTTCTTTCCACCGTATATCGGTCGTCTCAAAGTAGTACCGTACTTCATCATATACTTCAGGTGCTATCAATTAAAACCCAAATTTTTTCACACGCCTAAAAAAATATTTTAATATCTTAATAATCATAGAATTGCACAAACATCTTAATAAGGTGTAGTGCAAACAATTAGTCGTGTCGCAATTTGTATCTCGTGGTTTTTTTTTTAAATGAAAAATAAATCTTAACTTGCTCCATAATTAGCCCTGAGCAAAATTGCAAAACAGGTCAAGAATTTGGAAACAAATTTAATCTACATAAAATAATCCACAATTTTTGATAAATATTCTGCGTCATTTCACCATTGCGTCATTCCACTTAATGTGGCAAGTTTGATGAATGGAATCAGGAAGATAGTCTAATTTTTATAATCGAGTTTTATGTACAAACTGTATTTCGCAAACGCTATTTAAATTAAGCACCTGTGATTCGCATAAATTCAGCACAGACGCTACTAGACAAACAAGAAAAAGCTAGTTTCATGAACAGTAAGTATAAACTATGAACTACCTTTTTTCATCTACAAATAAATTTGTATCATCATTGCTATAAGTTACAATGAAGATATAAATAAAAAGGCTGTAAAACAAAGAAACAACACCGACATAAAAAAAAAAAACGTTCGGAAGACATTTACATCTTTTGGAAGAAATCCCAAAACGTGTAGAATTACGCTAATTATTGTGTAATCCAAAACCTTTCTCGTTCCCTTTGAAATTTTTCAAAGACAAATTATAGGACTTTCTCTGAAATACGATATCGAATAAGTTTCGCACAAATAACTTTTGCTACTTTATCTTGTCGTCGGAGTATAAAACATTCTCCATTTAAATTAAGTGTTAAAAATATATTAAGCACGAGCCATTTGGAACACGAAAAGAGCTAGATGGAAGAAGAAGAAAAAACAAAAACAAACAAAAGCACCAAGAAACGGGAGAAGGCAAAAGCAAGCAGTTCCAATTCCACCTTTATTTATCTTCTATGATCAAGCACGTGCCTTCAACAAAAGGCAATCCCTAACACTTTTCTTCTCCTTTCCTTGGAGAAACCCATACACAGAATGTCTTGCCTACAGCAACACAAACGACGGCGGCGACGACGACAACAACAAAACTCTCAACACAACAATGGTGGTTGAAAGGTTTAATGGCGTCTTGGAACTACTTGCAAGAAGTGCGCAATGCTACTTCATTCTGGTGAGGAGAAAAATATAAACAAATAAAGGAAAAAGGGGTGAAGAGAGAAGAAGCATCCGAGAGAGAATCGAACCTGGAGCATGGTAGTAAGGAGCTATATAGTAGACTTCTTTTTGCTACTACTGCTACCACTGGTAGAACCTTAATGAAAAAATAAGAGGCCATCGTCGCCCGAGTTTTTCATTAGACAAGCCAAGATAGAGACGGCAAGTCGAGTTTTAAAGGAGCATTTCTGACTTAATTCGTTCAAAGTGCCAACGCAATGAAGCTGAGGCGCCACGATTTTTAACGTCGTTTCGACTGAGTTGCCAATTTGCCAAGTCGCTCGTTGGAAGAAAAAGAACGAAATGCAAATGTAATAGAGTAGCAGCTAGCGGTGCGAGAAAAGTAAAGGAAGAAGAACCAGAAGAAGAAGTAGTAGCAGTAGTGAAGATACACAAAAAAAACGGACGAAAGACGGATCATCGTTTTGTGAAAAAAAAAAATCCCGTTTTTTGGAGAATGAAAAATCGTCAAGAGCTGCCAGTGAACAATGTTGGAAGGAAAAGAATAAAAAAATAAAAAAGACAGCTATAGCCAATCAAATAAAAATTTATCTTTCGCCTCACAACGCGACGATTCTGGGATTAAAATGTGTGCGATGTGCTGCTAGTACTTGTTCTTAAGCTTCTGGGCAAACAAAGACTTAAGTCAAGGAAAAGGACATGAAATTAAGCGGCTAAGTTATTCGCGCAATTTCCACACGAACACACAGAGAGAGAGACTCCACACCGACGCTTTCCCTTTCTCGTTTCGTTATAAAAATTAACGCGTGCAAACCCAAGCCACCAACCGTGCTCGCATTTGCTGCAAAATATAAATCTCGTTTGAAATAATTGATATTTCTCTCAGCTCTTTCGAGGCCTAATTCAACACGAGGGGCCAAAAATTCTCACCGTCTAATCTTTATTAATTCCGACGTTAAATGTTAATTAAAATCTTAAGACGAATGGACCCGGCAGTCCCTCTTAAGAAAAAGCTCCCTATTTAAGACGACGAAACGATATAAATTTCCGGATTTTACGTGCAATAAAATCCCCCTTTAGTTTCATAGTAATACCATTTCGCATGACTATTTTCCGTAACAAACGAGAGAGAGAGAGAAAAAATGTAACAGTATTGCAATGTTTCAGTACCATCAGCTATAATTTTTTTGTCTTCACCGCACTAGTCTTTTATGTATTCTCACACAACTCGTTATCAAACGAGGAAAGCCATTAATTCATTTGGCATCCTGCCACCAATTACTTGTTACATAATATTTTACATCCGGATGAAATTGAATTTCTTTATCTTAAAACTACCAGCTAAGGGTGCATTAACAGTGAACAGTCCATTGTGATAACAATATGACAGGTGTATACACTCGTGACACTAACATTCGGTGTAACTACAATGTCATATTGATATACATGATTATTATTACACTATAATTGACGTTAACGTCCTAACGCACATCTTTTAGTCTGTAACATTAAACAAACCAACGGATAGTTGAATATAGAAAAATGTGTTTAAAATTAAACTGTATAGAAATGTATGGCGTCTGAATGAACTATGCAGGAATGTATGTAGTCATAAATCCAAACATAGTTTTGTGGTTCATTAAATAAAGATCAAAATATCAGTTGACTTACATCTTCTTAGGTTAAACTTGTGTTATAAACATGTATTGTTGTTGTTCTATTGGTATTATTTTTTAAATAATTGAAGTTTTTTTTTTATAAATTTTGGTACTTGAAATGCTAAATCTCGTATAATAACAATATATAATAACAATGTTCTAAACATTATATGTGACATGTTAAACAATGCACATTAAGAATTCGTGTATTTGTATTTGTGCATGTGTAGACTTGTTGTACTCGTACTATAAGCATATAAATTTTGGATATTGTCAGTTTACAGCTACATAAAGTTGTTACAAAAGTGATAATAATAGGAATAATTGATTTTATTAGTAAAAGAGTCAATTTATGGATAAAAGTGTTTATTATTTTAACAATCTAACAATTAAACGGGATACTACTAAACCGAAAATGTTTTTCAAAGAAATGAACATGGGCAACTGGATGGAACAAAACCTATAAAATAATTCCAAATTTACTGCACCTTGTTATCATCACCATGATTTTCTATAATACCAAAGGAAAAAATATCATTTGTGGCAAGTGATAGGTTGTGGTGGTCAAGACAAATGGTTCGGATTGTTCCTGCCGACAACGGTGGACATGGAAAAGCGGGTGTATAGGAAAGCCATTTAAAGCTAGGGAAAATTGAATTAGCGATGGTTCCATAAGACCATCACATAACGTTAGGCTGGAAAATCGGGTACTGGGTCTTTTCTCTAAAAGTCCCCAAATAGAAAAGGATCGCCGTCGTTGTCGTCTGCGGTTGTGGTGACATAACGCCTTCTCAATGCCTCTGTCCTTGGTTGGATTTCACGAGACAATCGGCGCCGAAAAGTGTCCTCGACCACGCACGATTTATTTGCCTCAACTGGCCGTTGGTGGGGTTGTAAAACGTGGGGAGGGCCATTTTGGCCCTTCGGGGGATGCCCGCAGTTACTTTTTCCTTCCTTAGCTTTGGTGGGGTTATTTGCCAAAGCATAGCCAATGGCCGTCATAAAATTATCACCCGAAACCCTCTTTCGATAGAGACCCTTTTGACAAAAGGTTTGCCTTGGCAACGGGCGAGGCACACTCTTACGACAAAGACAATGAAAGTAAAAAAAAAAAGAGAGAAATGGTATTTGTTTGCAACAAAATCAAAATCGGTTCCAAGTGGTCCTTTGACGCAATTTGTTGGGCTTTTCCTTTCGTTTTGTGGTCACCATTGTCCATTGCAGCAAATCAGGCGATTGCTTCGGTCAGCTGTTTGTGGCCACTTTGCCGAAATTTGGCGACAAACTCACAAACCTCAACAACATCTACATAGACCCAACATCAACAACTGCGCGAATCACTTTCCCCAATTTTTCCCACGGTTCTGAACCTTAATATAATTGGCTGCAATTAAGTTTGCTCAAAATTACCAACCCTTTGTAAAATGCTACAAATAGTATATTCTACTTTATTAGACCAACAAAATCAATGGATAATTACGTTAGTAGACGAAGTCTTCAGTTATAGCTTCCTAAGTTCATGTCCTAACAACTCATCTCGAACCTACAGGAAATGGTAAGTCAAACAGAATTCTTACGTTAGTTTACTATTCTAGACTTTAAACGGCGTTGTATCTCATACGAATATGACTAAGCGAATGTTAATGACACCATGATTTTATATCAACAGAATAACCTAGAATAACAGAATAACAGAATAACCTATATTATTCATAATATTCATTTATCTTCAAAACATACAAATCTACGAGGCCTATACGTAAGATGGATTTGTATGGATTCATGTAGTGTTTTATAATTTTGTTACGATAATGAGTGTAAAGGCTACGCGAACTATAAATACGTTTAAACTCAATCCTTATATACCGTACGGTACTATTTTGTGAACTGCATTTTTTATATTTCTCGTGATATACAATGCATCAGTCTGCCAATTACATGATAACAAACGCTTATTGTCTAACACCAAAAAAATCTGTTGGAATCTTTCCTCTTCGGTAACGCCTAGAGACGACTTAAGAGTGTTGTTTGTCACGAAAAACTCGTTTCACAGTTGCATGTTCGTCCACCACTTACATTACTACGGCCAAAGGTCAGAGTCATACTTGCCATCAACACCACATGATAGTTGTTAGCAAGTCGACTTCATCACCATTGAAAAATGTTCCCATTCTTTTGTGTAAAAGCTTTGTTTAGGTCTAAGCTATAAATTTGGTCAGACTCGTCGCCAACACCGCTAAGCCAAAAAAAGTTATCGTTCCAACAGTTATTTTAGATGTCTACCAAAGGATGTAAATCGTATTAATGTAGCTACCGAGCTTTTAAGTATCGCAGCAACACCTTAGATAGAAAGATATCATGTATAAATGTGTAGCCAACTCAAATATATAAATGGTTGGTCCTGCTGGTTTATTAGGTTGGATGCGTTAACTTTGTTGTTAGTTTCGTCTCCCCCCCCCCCTCCTCTCTTTTGCTTTCATCTCATTTCACGTGAACAGAGCTCGTTTCATTCATTTACTCGTGTTAGTGGATTGCACAAAAGTATTGTTTCACCAATTTCAGGAATTGATTCATTAAACAAATGGAAGCCATCCTACGATTGGCCAATTTGTATCATGTGGCGTAATTGCGTCAATCCTGCACGAGCGCGCACTAAATCGATTTATTAAATGAACTCACTGTTACCTAGGACAACACACACTCACACTGGCCTGCCCCCACCTTCCACACAAGTTGCCAATTACACACCAAGCGACAGAAAGTGGAATTAAATATTCAACTTTCACTATAACATTAACAGTTATGCATTTCCTAAACAGCGAAAACCCAATTTGGGAATTCGAATAAACGAAAAAACAAAAAATCCATTGATAAAGTAAACCTCGGTATTGTACCACGCTGTAATAATGAAGATTATGGAAAACTATTTCAGGGTTTTTTTTCGCATCTTTTTTTCTCATAATCAATAAACATTTGAGATAATAACACGCTATAAAACAACACTGCAAAAAAAAACTGTAACCAGTCGTTGTTTGCATACAAATTATTTCGTTATATGTTAGGGGCAGTCCCTTAGGCTATTTTGTAGGCGTATAAATAGAGAGAATAAAACAACCATCCATTGAAAACATTGCTGAACTTTTCCAAACCATACATTAACTAAGCAAATGAACCATTCTGCCACATTCGTTCTGCGTTTATGCAATAATGCTTTTGTATCCGATATAATAGTAATCCACCCACAAAAAAGGAAACTCTATATGCCATTCTTCTGTTTTTGTTTTTTTTATCTTGTGGATAAACTTTGAAGCAAAAAAAAAAACGCGTTTGATAAGAACTGAAATGACAAGCATGGTGTCTTTATTAACGATTCGCAGCACGTTCTCAATTTCTCCCCCTTCTTCTTTTTCAGGATCCTTTTCGAGTTGTTTTTTTCTTCTTCCTTCTTTCTCTTTGTAAAACTCACTAGAAAATACAATCGTACCCATAGCTAATAAAATTTGTTCTGTGACATTAACTACTCTGCCTGCTGTGACGAATAGACAATCGAGCATTGCACAAGATTGACAAGTTGATAACGAACCCCAACTCAAGACATTTTCCCTCACGCAGAGACACACACAAAATAAGATAAGAAAACTATAGGTGTTTGGGGAAAAAAGACGACAAGTGTGGGATAAATTTTCATGTAAGAGTGTGTATAACGTGAATGTTTATAACTAGCTGAAACAATCCTCAGCAAGCAAAACAAAATCAAGTATAAAAAAATAAAATAAACACAAACGGTTTCATTACAATTTATTTTTCAAGCGCTTTTCAATTAGGGATTAGGGATTCGAAGAAGAGTTTGTAATGTGTTTGTAATCAAAACCATATTGGTTTATACTACATGGGTCATAAAATGCAATCACAAGTGATTCACTGGATTTTAAGAGGGAGCTAAAGTCACGTCATTAAACGTTAAAACGTGCCAATTTGCTTAGAGCCCCATTGACCAAGTTACTACGAGAATATTAAGTGCAAAACGGCCCATCAAAAATTTATGGCTGATGCTACGATGATATCCCAAAGACAACACACATACACATCACGATCCACAAAGATTTTGCAAAAAAAAATCATATAGATCGTATTTTAGTGGTAAAAAAATATCTATTAAAAAATTACATCTAAAATGACTTCCCAACACGTGTGCATTTTTACTCCAGTTGGCGAATAAATCAATGTTTCAACGTGGTTACTCATAGCCTTATTACAGAAAAGGTCAGTGTCAAATACGCATGATCTCTTAAGACTTAAATCTACTTATTTAATATGCCTGTCGTTTTCCGTTGGTGTGCTTGAGAATTGCAATTTAAATAAAAATCAAACAAAAGAAAAGCGCAAGTGAAAGGTAGATAACAAATTACATTTATGCAACTTGGTTTATAAGTGATTTCAAAACTAAACCTAACGCAATAACTTTCAAAGGAACTTACAACAAATTTCAAAACAGCTACTTAAGAAATATGGCCCAGAAGATGTAAAATTTTTATGACTACTACAACAGCCTATAAAACTATTCCCTTAGGCATATAGAACTAAGCAATGTTTGCTGTTCTTCACAAACATGAATTTAGAATCCTACCTCTTCAAATAGTGCTATAGATAAAGATATCAACTAGCTGTAATTCACTGGAATCCGGTTATTATAATCACAAATAATGTTATCAATCGGATATTGTTATCATAAGCAGTTGGCCCCAATACAATGTTTACTGTTATCTTATCCATTGTTTGCTGTTATCAGCCGGTTATTGTTATCAAAACACACTATTCCCAAAGTAATCACAATAACCGGATTCCACTGTACCTGTAATCGATGTAGATATTTTTTAAAAAAATAACTAGAAGTTCTTCAAAAATAAATAATACAAATGCATAAACCATAACGAAAATGTTTTCGCAGATTGGCAGATTTCTAAATACGATGGCGCGATTTTCAACTTCGCCTTAACTTGCAACACCATCATGACTAATATTGAGCTGAAACTTTCTAAAGGAAATCATTTTTAAAACACAAATAATTTCCTTATTGTAGGCAGTTAAGCTCTGGATGCAAATGAAACTTGGAATCCGTTACATATACTTAACCACAGAAGCCTAACAACTCGCGATAAAAATCTTACAATTATAGCCTGCCCCATCTAAGAGAAGAAAAAAATCTTTCGCTTCCGAAAAGTAGACATTGGTTCCATCAAATTAGCAATTCGTCTGTGTATCGAAATCTCTTTCATTTCTCGAGCCACAGAAAAATAATAATGATAATGGTAAAAAAATAAAAAATATCCACGTCTGTCCTATCTTGTATAGCCCCCCGGAGTCGTTTTTCTAATGGTTCAACCTATAACATCTAACATGTAATCAAGACCGTTGACTCCATTGATAAGTGCAACTAGCTTTCCCATGCTCCCTAGTGTCCGATCAACGTTGGCGAGAGCACTATCTCTAAAATAATGAAGCTCTACAAACCAACTCCCTCTGCACCGGTGCAATAGTAGCCGGGAGAAATTTAAACTCATTGTAGAAGCATTTCACTTTTTTTTATATACGTATATATATGTGCCGACGAATGGATGCATGCCAGAGACATTTTCAAGGTATATAAGAAAAAAAGAATCTTTTCGGTAAATGAAAGAGAAAAAAAAAAACAATTCCGTCTTCCCTATCTGATTGGAATAAAACAAGAAGATATACAACATAAATGAAGTATCGAAATTTTTTTTTTGTTCAGGTCTTTAAGAAACAAGACTCTTCAACTTGAATTTATCGACAAGACGAAAAGCAAGAAAAGACAAAAAATATAATAAAAAAAAAATAAAAAGCACGAACTTTTACCATTGAAGTTTCCAGATGCATATCTAATTGCGGGACTCAATAGACACGTTTGGGAAATGCAGCCTTAATGACATGACTGGCCAGGAAAGAAAAAATAAAGTGAATCGGTTTTTCAAAGGATAAATGTGAAGAAAAAAAATTGGGGAAAAACTGCAACGTCGGCCATTTTGCACTTCTTTCTCTCTCTTATTCGGCAAATGGCTACTTGCAGCAGCGCTTAACACACTCACCCAGCTTCATCATAATGGGGTGAAATCGAAAACGAGGCGAAATATCTTCTCCATACAACGTATTGCTTTATTACGTATACATCTGCCGTCTATCCTTGAACAGTTTAAACTGACTATGAAATGAAGAAACTTATTGGAATATTTATTGGAATAAGAATCGAGAAAAGAAACTAAGAAGAAAAGAGAAGCGAGAGACCCCCGAATTTTATCGATCTGTTGCAGCAAAGACAATGACCGACAAATGACCTTTGGAATATCGTTTTGTTGGAGACAGAGAAAAAAGAAACTGACTTCACTCATGTGCAAGATTCCCATAGCTCATTTCCAATAATGAAAGAAGACAAAAAACAGAATTGGGTACGCATAGTTTCTAACCCAATCGCTAATCTGTTCACGAAGCTGAATTAAATAGGCTACTAGGTCCACCTGCCACGATTACGTATAGCCTACCTTTTGGTCGTGAGGTTACTACTATTTCTACTCCTACACATGGCTGCCATATTCATTTCATCCATCCACCTTCGTTCAATCCCCACCAAAAAACAAACAAATACTAATAATGCATCCTAGGTTCGACTTCCTCTTTTACGAAGAACATGTTGAAAAATTTCCCAATTTCGTGAGTACGTTATTAATTATTCAAGCTGAAAATAATGATGATTAATCGAGTTGCATGATAAACATCCTTCAAAATGATACACAAATGACAAAGAAAGAAGTGTTGTGGTCGCCATTCACACTCAGCACGGATAAAATTATCCCCGAGCTTGTTCTAAATTATATAAGCAGACACAACAAAAATAAAACTCACAATCACTCTTACGTAAAACGCACTTTGGATAGAATACTGTTTCATCAATTAAGGGTTCTACCAAAACATCAAATCATTCGTCATCTGTAATCAGCAAGCATGTGAAGTGAAACACTGTCAACAACCTAATATTGACAAAATAAAGTTCCTAATCTAATTAGCAGTGAGAGAGATAACTAGTGATGTGCAGTCTAATTTTAACTGCTCACTCTTTTAGCGATCTATCTACATGAAGTAAAACCGTAAACGATGGTAATAAAAAATACAATAAATCCTGTCAAATGATACTAGTGTGCTTGTTCTTTCAATACCAATAATAACTAGATATCTAGGCCTCAAGTTTTGTATCTAACAATTTCAAATATTTTTTCCACATGTTTCACTACGGTACTTATAACATTTTATATGGGCCTTTAAATAGCATTATTAGTTATATTATACCAATTAATTATAGCATTATTAGCAACTGTTTTCAGTCGTATTAGTTAACAAAATGTTTAAATATTATTCTATTTAGACCATAGAGTACATTCGACTGAATTGGTCCATGAACAAAGTAAAAGTTGATTACACTAATTTTCTTAGTACATACAAGAACCACAGATAGCTACTTTAGATGAACGAAATATATGTGAATTGGTAGATTACACCAAATGTAGGCTATAGTGCACAAAGCCTACTAGTCCTAGGTGATCATAAGTAAAACAAAATTTGTTTTGTATCCTTACTTTTATCTCATCGGAGTGCTCAATAGATTATGAACTATAAATATAGGAAACTTAATCAAAAACCTGGAGAACTTGTATATCGTTGTTTTATTTATTTTAGAGGTAAATGTTCGTAAAAAAAACAACTTTCAATCGCGTACGCTAGTGACAAATAACAAAAACTTAAATCTCTTGGCATCACTCACGACAACAGTTATTACTTCAGTTAACTATTATTATCTAATTGAGCGAAGTGTAATAGTGTCATTTCGAGCTTATTAAAAGACACAATGCTCTAGAAAGATTGTTTATAGATTAATTTACAAGCAAAGGAGTCTCAATAAACGTATGCAATCTTTGTTTTGCTACTCAAAACACAAAGATAGACTCGATAGACGTTTTTCTTGTAACTGTAGCCAATCGTAGATAAAACCAAATTATTCAGATAATTTACGATTGTTCAGATAATACATATACTGTATGAAAACTACGACACAAAATTTTGCAATCCGAATTTTATAAAACAAGGAAATTCTGGTGCTGTGAAACACGTTGAATAGGCGATTTTTGCTCATTTCCCACAGTGAGTTAGGCCTATCAACTACTGTACATCAACTGTTAACACAACCTTTTACATGTTCTAATTTAAAGATTCGCATTGTTCAAACATAGGTTTCATTTTAAAAAACTATATTAGAATATTAGAAATTGGAATGGGCTGCTACACAAATTTTTAACAAAATAAATATACGCTTTTTTAAACCGTTGGAACAATGACTTAAGCCTACAATTACGTAGGGTTAGACATACCTCGAAGTGCAATAGATATATATTATTTATTGTTTCTGTGCGTTTCTTGATATTATAATAGGTATTCATATTAATTTAATTTTAGCTTTTAGTAAGATAGGCTTTCTAGGTCTTTATATTTAAAAGAATATTAATTTTACGCAGTAACTGAAGCATTTGCTTTGCACGTAAAATGTTCAGGTAAATAGCAATTACTGAATCATAATAAATCAGTCAGTATTTTCTACTGACTGATTTAGTAGAAAATGTGAATTAGTTTCGCTTAATTAATTTTTCAACAACTTACCTATTAAGATGATTCTGTAACAGTTTTGAGCTAATAGTTAACGTGGTATCTACAAAATTAAATTGCTTACACTACGGGTACCGGTATTCATTTTATGGATAGGCCTCACCAATAGGTGATGAAACGTGGTAGTTTTAATACTTATCAAGCTAGTTATTTCATTTCTTTTAACGACTTGCTCAGTGAAGAAAAGTAAAAATACTAGATACTTGTATCATTTACATCCAATGATTATTTACTATTACATTTACTATTACGTTTACTATTACGTTTACTATTTATTAATTTGTGGGTAGTTTAATAAGATTTTTGTTTCTAATATATGAATTAGATCATTTTACAACGCATACACTATAATAGATTTATTAACATTTGCATTATATTTATGAAGTGTAACATACTTCGTACATCATATGAAACACTAAACAAATTCTCGCATATCTATGGTATCATGATTCATGAAACAACCGTTCAATTTTGATATCATCGTTGATTTGAGTACCGTATTGGCTAAATGAGTATTTTATTTATTTAATTTATTTTTAAACGATCTAGCGGGATCAACAAACACAGAAAACAATGAAACAAAAACAATAACATCAATGATAAAAAAGAACTATTATTGTAAATACTTGCAATGAGCAAAATATACGCTTAAAATCATATTGGATGATCACACATGTATTAGTATAAACATCTCATTAATTTAGCAATTTCTATAGAGTACCTACTGATATAATAACCTACACTCTTGTCAATAATTTATCATTCTCATTTCTGTACAAAATTATACCGACCGTATCTTCCTCATCGATTATGGTTCATGAAGCGACTGAATATACCATAGTATACAAGCTGCTATATACGTTCGTAATTATTCGAATATTTTTACAAGATATATTTTAGGCTATACATGTAAATTATATGGGTTACAAACGATAAGTAATGTAATTTCAGAATTTTTTTTCAAGTGAATTATTAACTGCGTTTAGAATAAAAAGAGAGATGATATGTGTTGTGTTGGTGTTATCAAAAAACCTATTTTGTGGTTTTTAAGATTTACAAAATTCTGGCGTAGGCAATACCTATTTTTGTTGGCACTGTGTTGGTTGAGCATACAGTTACAGTTTCAATATACCTACATTACAGTTTTTTTTTGCTCTGAATTGCACATGTTTTGAGTTATTTTGAAGGTTGTAAATGTTCAACGAAATTTTATTTATTTATAACACATTGTATATTTTTCACAATAAGCATTATGATACTGAAAAAAAAAACAACTTTACCAACTACGGTTCTTTTGCTAGTTTATGTTTTTTTTCAAATTCTCATAGATACGTTTATAATTTCATTACCCTCGTCTGGTAAATCTTATCGAGAACCTTGGTTAGATGACAAAACGCATCCATTTCCTAATTATCTAAAGAGCATTCGCAGGGCGGCTGCTCCTTGCAACACGAGTGAAATGAGGAGCAAACAACACAGACAGACAGGCAATGTTTACATCCATTCGGTCGCCACATGGCAGCCATTCTTAAAGCTCATTTTCCAAAAGGAGAATTTCTCGCGCCTGCCAAAGACGCATCGGCGGGGGTGGAGCTTAGGGTCGTAGTACCGCCTACATCCAAGATGGCCGTCTTAACTGAAATGGTCGTGGTTATGGGGAGTTGGTGGGCGGTCATTATGACGTCATTGTGACGTCACAGTGACGCTTCGGGGCTTTTGGGTCTCATTTTTTCCTTCATTCCTCCCTCTCCTCACTACTACTACTACTACTACTATTGCTACAACAACTACTATTACTACTACTAGTGCCACTACTGCTACTCCCCCTTTTCACTCCTTCTCCCTGAACGACGATAACTCCTTTGGCACTCAGAGAGTGTAAAGAAAAACGAATCTAAGGGAGAAGACAGAAAAGAGAAAAAAAAAAAACCCAGACCTCGTGCCACCTGAATGTATAGCAACTACTAAACAAAATGACAAACGATTCCGAGTCGAGCTACTTTGTCCTGCCTTTGTTGTGGTTTATGATGACCACAAAACGAGGAAGAAGGATGATAAAAAAATAAAGAGAGCAACCTCTGTGTAAAAGTCCCGTTTCGTCCATTGTCGCCCCCAACCCAACACTCGGGACTCAACCTAACCTCACACAAGGTTACTAACCCTTTTCGCAAGTGCCACGTGCCTCGTCATGGTGACACACTTCAGCATCATCAGCATCTCATTCCCACCTCTCACCTTTACAACTCTTTCCCACCTTTACTCTTCTAACACTAGATGGTAGCACGCGCCAGAAAATGGGGCAGACGAGAGGCGTGAGAGCTCGTAGAGACAACGTCACCGCTCTAAAGCACCAAGGCAGTCCCCAATCGCTTGCCTTCGTTAGAATTTCATTGATACATCGCGTGATAATGGGCCATGATAAATAATGCTAATCTGTAACTAATTTTCTTTTCCGGCTCGAGTTCGCCTTGCCCTTGCCTTACTATATAACCTAGTGTGCAACTTCCACTACCGCATTTAAGATAAATTAAGACCCGAACTGAGTTGTTGAACTTTTTTTTATTACTAGTATTATTACTTTGACTTTTTTCCTTTTGGCCTACCACTATTGTTTCAATTTACACCGAGACGCGATTAATTTCAATTATACATATTGAATTAACAGATGGGAAAATGCTATAAACAAACCCGATAAACAAGACTTATAGGCTCGCAGTTAATGCCAAATGGTTTAACACTTCATATTTTCTTTCCATTCATAAATTGTATGCTCTACTGAAAGTCGTTCTTCTCGCCGACATATAAATTTCATGTTTGAACAAACAATTAAATTAATAACTTCAAGTGTAAAATTACTTTTAATTTGTTAACAAATTATTTATATTAATTTAAGCACAATAAAATTGCAATAATAATGCTCTATTACCCCCTGAACTAAACGCAATCAAACGAAATCGTTAAACAATAAATTAACGCAATTAGATACAGATTTATTTAAAGTTTGCCAAGATGATATTATTAACCAAATGATTATTAAATTACTTGATAAAAATTAGTAATCCTCCCAAAAGATAAATGATAGTAAAAAAATAAAGAAGAAACGGTCGCTTTGGATAAGAAAAACAGGCAAAAAAAGAATTTGAAAGTGTTAAAGCCATCAAGTGATGTCTATATAAACAGTCCATTAAAAACCTATTAAAAAGTCATAAAAAATCCAACGTCGGAAGATTTACTACAAGAAAAGAGTAAAAAAAAATACGATTATTGAACCTCGTAGTAGTATTATTTTAACGGCTCAAATAAAACTTGAAATGGCCCCCTTAAAAAAAATAAAATAACCCGACATCACGGGGAGGCTTTAAAAGTCTATTTGACTTGTCCGAAACAATTAGAAAATGAGGGTGTTGAAAAGAGAAGGATACACTCTTTTCATTTAATTCCGCTTTTAAAAGTGTCAAAACATCCTTCAAACTACACCTATACCCATGAACCCCAAACCATAAAGTCATAATTGGTTGAATGATCAGGGTCGTAAAAGTTAAGAAAGTACCTAGTACTACTAGTATTACTACTACTACTACACCTCACAGGTTTTAGCTCAATAAAAAAGAAAAGCTATCGCCCGTTGGCTACTTTTAAACCATTTTTGCACGCAATTTATACCTGTATAGCTTAAATTCAGTAGTAAAAGAAATAGTGAAATAATAAACAATACAGTCTTTAGTAACTCCCATTTCAATACTAAGTTATAACATTGCCTCACTCATGATAATCAATGGTAGCCTACTCGCACTAATGCTTTTCGTTAAACTAAGCAAATTATTAGTGTAGATATACTGTAGATTGTGTTTATACTTACCTAAATTATATCTACTGCAATAAACAAATACAAAAGTGCAAGAGAAACATTAGGCATTAATGTTTTATTAGTACCGAGTTATTGGTAACGAGTTAGCCATCATGGACACATAATTGAACACCCACTACTACATAAAAGGCTAATATCGGTCTATAAAACCAATTATCACGGAACCCATAAAAGCATTATTCCTATACAACCTTACCACCCCTAAACAAAGTCCATAAACTCACGTAACCAACTCAAAAAGCGTCTAGACAAGATGAAAAAAAAATGTCACAAAGCTCCATCACCATAGTAGCCAGTCGACCACAAAACTAAAATTGATTGCCCGTAAAACTTCTCCACCCGCTACTACTGAACAATACAAAATGATGGATGACACAGCCATAGCACGCAATTAGTCTACCAAGTCCAATAATCCCAGGTGTTTCTTAAACAAGTTTGCACTACATTGCATAGGAACCTAACGTCTATTGAGTAGAAAAGTCTATATAATAGACTTTCTTGAAGAAGCTTATACTTAGGCAAACGTTATCTAAATGATAAACTGTGCAAGTTTCTGGCACTTCAAAGTTCGTGAAGCTAAGTGCTAAAACCTAAACAAGGTGCGCTCCTACCCACTTGATAATCTTTACAATGAATAGATAATATACCCACATCTTTTGTATTGCTTCTAAAAATATTACTCTCAGTGCATTATTTAGATTAAAAAATGTTTATAAAAACAAATATCCCTTTCAAGTCTTAAGCAATATTGAAAATCATTTTCCCAATCAAAGATCATCTCCACGATTACCGAGGTCAGTTATTTCTACATAGAGTTATCAATTGAAAGTTTTGATTTTCCCACGATCAGCTATGACGCGTCGGTTCGGTTAAGACAATAGACAACCAAAACGCACGTGCTTTTCGGTCGGCTTTCCCCGAACACTAACAACGTGCACTCAAGCCCGGGTGGCGCGTGTTTATAAATAAGCGCGTGAAAATTAGTTACGTCTCACTACCCACCCATATAGTAGGACTAGAATGGCCCAGCGAGCGCGACCCGGTAGCAACCTTTTCGTCACCAGGGGATTGGTTGCCATCTTTACTCCAACTGCCATGCTTTCGCACCAAAGCGTCATTCATCAGCGTGGCAATCGCCATGGCCCACTGGAGGAGCACGTGCGACAGCCATTGTGCTCGAGACAAAACTTACTAACCCCCGCCACCCACCCCCGAAATAACTTTCCGACTACATTCTTCAAATTATTTTCTTCAGTCAATTCCCACGATAAAGCAAGAAATAGGCCAGCCATTCGATACACAAACTACATCATCATCAACTTGTCTCTATCTCGTGCAAAGATCTACAACTAAGTTTAAAACAAAAAAACTTACTGTGCAAAAAGTTTTTCACCACACGCAACTTTTTTTACGTACATGCTATTCGAGCTTATTTGTGAAGAGAGAAAAATTTTCAATTTTGTCAAAATTGAGCGTACAATCGGTTTATTTGAGAAAAACGTTTTGCACATCAATAAACAGTTATAATTGCTTTCCTATTTACAGTGTTAACGTACTTGCTCGAGATAGTGATTGAGTCGATGAAAAAACTTCAAACATAGAAATTGGTGATCGTTTAGCTACCGGTTCACCACGTAACGATCAACACCATTCGCCACCAATATTAAAGGTGGAGCTGAGAGTTTGGAGCCAGTAGCGCTTCAGCTTAATTTATTACTTTTGGCGAAGATAAAGCAAATTTCACATCCTCCCTCGACTTTAAAAAAAGAAACCACGCTGTCTCGAAATGTAAATTTTTATTTACCATTTTTATCTTTTTCTCTATCGCCTACTCCAAGTGTTAACCGAATAATAAAAAAAACAAATAAAATTTTTAATCGATTCAAGGAAAAAGAATAAACACTTGGAATGACTTATATAGCTTCTGGAAGGGTATTTCCCCAAAATTTTGACACGTGCAAAAAAGTATTCGAAAAATGTGCGATAACCGAGTACGGAGGAAAAGAAGGAGGGTCGGAGTCAAAACACATGGGAATCTGTCGTTTAGTCTGTCAACCGGCGCAATTGCACATGCTCGCGCGTTTGCTGCTGCTGCCATCATCATCTTTCCAACACGAGGCAAGCGCATGCTGTCTTCCCTTTAGGCCTGCCCTTACGTTAGGCCTATCACCGAGATGATGCTCTCATCAAAGGGCACTTTAGCTAATTAAAACGCAAGACACCCACGTGAAACATCAACACGATGACGTTTAAAACGACGGAAGAAAAAGCTAGGAATACAATCATAGCGAGGTAGGTGATGCACTCAATTGTTGTTGTTGTTGTTGTTGTTGGATGAGGGGGTGTGTTATGTTTTGTTGTGTATCGAGTGTAATGAAGGAAGAATAATTGGAGAAGCACTTATGAAAGGCTTCTCGGTGGCGAGAAGCACTTCTTACCTGTGATCGACATCCATGGATAACGGGGTATTTCCGGCGCCGGATTGTTGACAGGCTGGGAGCACGAGTTCAACGAGTTGGAAGCGTCGGCGGCGGTGGCATGGTGATAGAATTGCGATGGCGACACCATGCTCGTGGCCGAGGCGCAGTTTTGGAGGTTGAGCGAATAATTGGCCGCTGCTGCCGCCGCCGCTGCCGCCGCGTCCGAACTGTTTTCGTTCGAGTAGCGGCACGATTTGCCGAGTTCGGGGTTGGAACAGTAAGGAACACAAGTGGCCGACGACACACTGGTCTGGTGCGGAACAGTTACGTACGGGTACATCCTCGGTTGATGGGGACTATAATTCACAACGCTCGGTCCTGATTCGGACTGATATTTCGGTAACATACTGTCTATAAAATTTGAACTCATTTTACACCATATTTCTTGCCGACACTAAAACGGAATCTTTTATACCTCGTAGCAAATGGATCCTTAAGGTAATGGTCACAAAATATCGGCTGTCTTGACATGTAAACAATATCAACCAATCACATATCAGATGTCACCATCAGCCAATAGAATTGAGATACGCTTTGAATAAATTATAATGCTTATGAGGTAGTAGGGAGAGAGAGATTCTACTCTTCTTGTTTTATATATGTATGTAGAACTATATACAACTATCTTTTTTCTTGTTTTGCGTTTTGTTTTGTTTTTTTCCTTCGGGTTACTTTTTTTGCTTTTACTACCAAACTACGACGAGTAGCACCAGAGGTGTTGTGAGCGATGCTGGATACGAAATGATCGATTATGCTCAGCGAGCGGCTCCGGTGGGCTTTTTTTAACCGGCAAAACTTCCGAAATGTCCGCCACTTGACGGAGGGGGGTGCTCGGCTCCCTAGACACCAACACCACGTTTTTCGCTAACTACCTCCTTCTTCTCATGGCGGCGGCCGTCATCGTCGTTTTCGGTGGCACCTTTTCTGGCTCGGCGACGGCGGCGCTCTAGGCACCACTAACAACTGCCACCACCAACGGGACCAACTCCTCCTACTATACAACTCCTACAACTCCTACGTTGATGATACAGGCGCCAACACCATCCGGACGGAGGACGACACACTAGCACGCCAACTCTACTACAACTACTACTACTACCACTACCACTACAGCACCAAACCCACTAAAAGCACTGATGACGTCGATGACGCTGTACGTAGCCCGTAGCTAAGAGGAGATGATGATGATGATGATGATGATGGCACACAAAAGTTGCTAGCAGATATAGAGATGAAGCTTAACGGTGTCGGCTTACCCCAATCGCTGCGGTTTTTGCCCGTTGTAAACTCAGGTAGGGTGGTGGTAGTAGTCTTTTTTTTTAGGGGACGAGTGACAAAAATTTTTGGCTAGGTAAATAAACAGTCGGCGCTGCTTCTTATATCCCGGTGGCGGTAGCGTTGGTTGTAGTTGGTGGCAACGCCAACGACCATCGATCGTGTTCGAATAAAATAATATCGGTCGGTGCTCGTGACTGGTTGTGCTTCGGTCGTAGTATAGCGTATGACTTGCACGAGTGGGTGGTAGTGTAGAAGAGTGGTGGTGGTGCGGTGGTGGTGGATGATGCGCTCGTTCGTTCGCCGCTTCTCTTCGCTTGTCCTTCTCTCGTTCTTTCCAACAAACAACTCTCTACTTGGCGCGCGCACAACACATCCACGCGCGGGGTGCGCGCACACACATACACACACACACACGCTTGCTCTCCTCAAGGGGGATGTCCCTGTGACGACACAAGCAATGGCGCGCGTTTTTCAAGCCGCCAATCCCCCAACCGAGACCGTTCTCAATCGCTGCTCATCACCAGAGGATGTTCCCGACGAGACGGCAATTCGGTCGTCGAATAGTAGTAGTGCTGCAACTTGCCAAGGTGATCGCTCATGACGCTTTCAAGTTGGGAGGAGAATGGAACTGGAAAGACACAACACACACACACACACACACAATCGAGCGGTGAATATGAAATGATTCGGCGGGTCACGTGGTCGGTTAGGCCCAGAGTGACGGCGATGACGACACGCGAATTGGAGGAGGAGGATAAAGAAAAAGAATAAGAAAAATGAACAAGTGCAGTCAGTCAGCGTCGTGCTTCGTCCGCCCGTCTGTCTGTCTGTCGGTCACCGAGACAGCAACTGAAATAAAAGCAACAACTTCTCTCGCACACAGCAACAGCCAGCACTGAGTGACTGCTCCCAACTCATTCCCTTAAGCACTGACTGGCTCTAGTGGCGTGGCGGTCGTCGCTCACAGCCTCTTTTCGCATACCGGAGTGAACGCTCACTATTTTAACGACTCTTTAATAGCCTAAACTGCTGAGTTACGTCGCCTGTCAACAACGGAACTCCTAAATAAGTATGACCACTACCACCCGCTCCCGAAAAAAAGAGTGTCAACGTAGAATATTGTACAAAGTAGCCTATAGTAACACAAATCAACTAGAATGAGGTTTGATACTACTATTTTAATGAAGTTATTGATCGACATTTAAAATTTACTGTCATCATATATTATACTGTATAAACCATAATAGAAATTGAGTTCCCAGATGGAAACATCCGTTAATATCCGGAAAATTTCGACTTTGCCCACTCAAAAGTTCATTACCAATTAGCTAAGTTTAAAACTATGTAAATGGGCTGAACGAAATCACATCAGCAAAACAACTATTTTGAACTTTCACTGCTTAAACTTACTCTACTTGCGTCGAGACCATGATAAAATAAAATAATTTACATGCAAAAAACTTTGTTGTTAAGCATTACAACACCAATCGTGTAATAATTGTAGTGTTGCTATTACAAAACAGCATATCTAATGGTCCTGTTTGAAGCTTTTTTTCTTCTCCTTTACTATGGTCACAGACTGACTGTCAAGTGTTAAAAAAACAACTTTTAATTTAGAAAGTTTCTTAACGTATGTAGCGTAACAAATAAAACCAAGCCTATTCATTTCATGCAATCTAAATAAGCGATGATAACCTACCGCGTTTAATTGTACAATTTAATCCGCGAAGCCAACTTTTATATCCCAAAATATTTACCCCGACAATGCTTCCGTCTAAAAATGGATTAATCCAAAAACAAGAATCAACTTGATGGGCTACAAGCACGTAACATGCAATGGTCAAAAACACAAAACAAAACAAACTTTGACCTCGAGCTAAAAACTTGTGATGAAGTGGATCTCAATGATGAGTTTGTTTCTCACAGGCTTCGAGGAAGTAGAAGTAACATGTACTTCATCATACGAGCTATCA
This sequence comes from Cryptops parisi, assembly GCA_034695005.1. Classification (NCBI taxonomy): domain Eukaryota; kingdom Metazoa; phylum Arthropoda; class Chilopoda; order Scolopendromorpha; family Cryptopidae; genus Cryptops; species Cryptops parisi. Next base: position 11,200 of record JAQIWH010000351.1, on the reverse strand, counting down.
TTTTTTATGATTATTAGCCACAACAACGTTAATCTTAATGCGAACAAACCCTATTTCATCTTTTGGTTTATTATTACTTCTTATGTTGATTTTTGCAAAAATAAAATATATCACTTTACTTGGTTTTGGACTAGTATAAAAACCTACAGCTATCTATGCACACTAATATAAGCCTACATCTCCACTAAAACCATTAAACGATAGTCTTAACGATTAACGCTAATACGATAGGGTAACTTAGAGGCAATGTACAATAAAAATATTTCGTTCTATATTACATTACAAAATATTACATTCAAACAATTTTGTACGGTATTTATACGACTGTAGTTACAAAAGTTCCGGGAAAAATAAAAATAAATAAATAAATCAATAATTATTTCCGGGAACTTTTTGAACTACCATCGTATACCAATGGTACGTGTTTGACGAAGATATCTAATACATTAATCAAGTACTATATCTCTACACTTTGATTAAGTAGTAGACCATTAGAAGTATTTTAATGTGCTAATGCGTGAACACCTTTTTGTCTAAAATACTTTATCCCTCCTTTTTGTACATTGCGTCTACCTTCATCTGTAAGTTTACAATATTTTTTTGCAGACATACAAGTATATAGGCCTACTAATTATACCAATAGATTTACATGATATAATTAGTTGGACATTTAGTTCAACATCTACTGTAGTACGGTATATAATTGAAGCATTCCTTTTAATCTTTCGATAATCGTATTTTTAACCACACTTTAAACGTATTTTTCAAGAGCCTCCAACCCATTCGCACTCATATTAGCTTGCTGTACTTATAGTACACTATACATGAGCCAAGCCTAAAAACCTCTCTACACGTGGGCGCGCGTAGTGGCGAAAAATCTCTCTCTTCTTGCCAATAGGAATCTTATAAAACAAATCGACGGACTGTTGCGCCAACTTTATTCCACTCGACTTTTGGGTTATAACTATAACTAAAAAAATAAAAAGGGGGAAAAGGGGGAGTGGGATAAGATTTCTGTTCCTCTTCTTCCCCGCTGAGGGCACCGTAGGAGCTTGTAATTGAATTCCCTTACCGCCGCTGCATCCTTGTTTTTATACACTGTAAATAGCCGCGATAAGAATTTTACTGCTCGTTTGATAACCTGTCATGGAAGCCATTGCTTTTCATCATGCAATCTCAGGCTCCTGTCATAGCCAAAGTCATTTTATTTTTTTTTTTACACGACTATCATCATCGAGTAGAATTCTTGAAAGAAAAAAATATATATTCTTATCCTTGACATGGCCTCTGGGTTGGATCACAATTACTTTCCAAAATATATTAATATTGAAAGTTGTAATAATGATGTACACTCCAGTTAATACAAAGATAAAATTGGTTAAATTGAAAGCTAAATAGGGTATTTATGGTCCACAAATGAAAAATTCTGAATAAATAGCATTATCATTTAGAAAAGTGTTGAAAAGAAAGTGACGGCATACTTACTGTTTGTTCGTAAAGCAGATCTCGAAGCTTGAAAAAGCTCATCCTTGAAGATAATTTATAATTAATAAACAAGATATAAAATAATAAAAATACCAGTTGAAAAATATGCCAACATTAATAATAAAAAACAAAAACAATGAACAGGTGGTGGAATACTCATTTAAGTAATCCATCATTTTGTATCAAAACAAAATAATACAGATCGGCGTTCACAAAAACAAAATACCCACAAAAAAATGTTGAATGTTTACAATATTTGAAAAATATTTTTCAAAAAAAATACCTTAAATATGAAGAATACATTAAACAAAAAAGATATTTCAATTTGTAATGAGCGTAAGTTACAATGTTTGATAAATGCAGTTCAAAACCATCACCATAAAAATTCATTAAAAACACTTATGGTTGATTATATCAGTTTAATCTTAATTAACATCATAATAAACCACCATCATACCAATATTACACATAAAACAAGTCACCATCGATATGATCTCATACCTAAAGACGCTTTTAAATTCAATACAATCATAAAAAAAAATTACCACAAAAATAAATAAACAAGTACGGTATTCAAGCTGTAATAGGCATTTCGGAAAATAGTAACAAAGTCTACCTTTTGATCTCATGATAGTTGATTGACCAATTTTCGTAATTGAAATTACGGCCAAACTGGTACCGAAAATAAAGTAATTAAATTTTTATCCTACCGTGACTTTAATGAAGTAATCCATCATAGTGAGACCAAATATCCTGCAAAAACAACAAAAAAAACATTTTTATTAAAATAAATATTAAAAAAAAGCAACAACCAAAATTCAACTTTTGTCTTATATAAATTAACGAATTTAAAACTTGCAATATTTTGACAAAAAAAACAAATTAAACCAAATAAATGCAAAAGCCTCATTGACCATTAAATTTGTTAGAGTTGGACTACTATATTCATCACATCCAATTTAAAATAAGCCTTAGTTAAGTATACATAAATCATTATGGGCTGAAAATCTGAGTTTTGTTTGCGTCAAAACTGAAGTCATATGCATACAATAAGTGCGTTGGAGCATCACTATTTATTTTTAAGTATGTGTTATTTCTGACATATCTAGCATCTCGTACAAATTATAACAGTAAACAGGTTTATCTTTTGTTTTCCATATCGATAGATTATTAGATACCATACACTAAATGGTTATAAAAAACAACACGATTCAATTTCAATGTATAAAATCATAAAACTTTGCTTGAGTTTATTCATTTTCTTAAAAGATTATTCTTCACCTCTAATTGGTAACGTTTACTATCTCCTTTACAGGTTTCCAGATCTATGTGTGTAAGTGTAACGCTCTTTGTTGTTAGTAACGGATTACTAAGTAATAATAAACTTACAACAATGAGATACTGCAGTGTGAACTCAAACTAGAGTAAACTCATGTTTCCAGGCAACATCAACATGAGTTGAAAATTATCCGTCATTGTTAACAGACATATACAGCTAATCAATGTATACAACTGTACTGTATATAGTTACCAATAAGTTTATGATTATAAAAAAATAGTAAAAACTATTGCAAATAACAAGAAATTTTGTTCAAATTTGGCAACCATGGCACTTGCCAACCTCGAAAACCCGAAATCGATCACCACATTCACCACTGGTGACAAAGGGCCAGACACTAATGACGTCACCCCTCGTCGACTGCTTGAAGCCTTCTTTTATAAAAATTATGCAAACAAACTATTATCAACTAACGTAAGATCCATCACAGTAAAATAAAAATCATTCAAATTTTTCACATAATTCTCCCGCTTTCCTTGTTTATTAATCCGCCATGTTGAAAACGTCAATCCCAGATTATCACGCGTCAGAATCAATCAATGAAGATCGTCACCAACTTTCCAAACTTATACATTATAGACTTTCTTCCATTTTTTTTTTAAAAGTGGGAAAAGTCTCAAATAAACTGTTCAACCGATCATAAATCAAACTCATTTCTTTCGCTAACCTCAGCTTGTGCTCTTTCACCTCATACCCCCCCTGAATGCGCCATAAAGCTTAATTTAAAAATAAACGTTAATTAAATATTTTACGGGCTATTAAAAGAGCAATTAACCACGCCAAAATCCACTGGTCTGCAACTCTATCAACCGGCTGTTTCTTCGTCGTCGTCGTCGTCGTCGTCGACTGGATAAAAGTTATCAAATGGAAAAGTTATCAATTTAAGACGCCTTCTACAGTCGTAAAATTCCCGTTGTACTTCCAAACCCATAAAATTGTAAAACACAGAGCAAAAGCTTCCTCCTGAAGACAACAAACACTCAATGAAGCAACGACAATCTCGTGCTTACAAACACTATTGATTCGGCATTCCAATCCGTACACTTTTAGTGTGTTTTGCAACACAATGGCATTCCTGAATTGAACTATGCAAACTCTATACAGGGTGTAACAAAAACGCATTCTCTTAACAAAGAATGTGCATATTGAAATACCAGTCACATACAGTATATAAGAAATAAACATTATAAATTGATATAGACTCACCTGGAATTTTATACATAAATAAATGCGACTGTCGAATTACAATATCAAATGTTTTGATGTTAATCGGTTGTTTTGAGCAATTTTTTTCTTTTAAGGTTTAACAAAATTATAATGATTGCCTCTTTATTAGTATTTTTTTCTTCTTTTTTATGATTTTGGCAACGTTAATAATGATAGTCGGAATTCAATAATTGTTGTTAAACTATATTCCGTTTTATGACCATTTAATGCTAGCTATAAAAATAGTCGGATTATACACATGACTTTTCCCTTCAGCAAAAACATCTTAAATTAATGGACACTGGTAGTAACTAACCATCGATGTAGACGAAACTCTAAATAAGTTATATTTTAACCCCCTCTAGCTACAGTATCTTGACATTATTAATTTGGTAATAAAATAATTTAATAATTAAGATTAAACGCATATAACCTTATTTTCACTATTTCGAACGATTTTAATGCTCAAATCGTTCGAATCCTTTTGTGTTTTTCAAACCTTTTAAAAAACACAAAAGGCATGACCTAACGGTTAGTCAGGTTCTTCACCGTTCTTGTTTTAATATTCAGGAACAAGAATAATGCATTTTAAAAAAAAAAACAGTAAAAGAAATTCTAGGGCCCTTAATTTCAAAAAGGGAGAAAAGCCTGCAATTGGCCATGGAGGATTTGGCAAGGTAAGGAAGAAGAAAAAAAAACTAAGAAAACTCAAGTTGCTGTCTGCTCATGCGCACACGGAAATTTGTCCCCCTCGGCGTCAGTGGGATTCTTTTCTTTAAAAGAGTTTTCAGTTCTGCGCCTAATTGGCTATTTATTTTCAAGACACGTGGTGTACGAAATTTTCGACAGTTCTTGCCCGTTTACTCGGGGAGTCGAAAAGTCACGTGGTTTAACGTTTTCGTGGCCCCATCGTCAGCAGGTGTCCGGAGGGAAACGAGGATGAAAACGTCCATTACATCAACATACAGACAAGAAAGGCAGCTGCGACTGATGGATGACAACGTTTGTTTCATTCGCACTCACCTCCTGACACACCAATTATCGAGCCACCGAGGGTCTTCATCAAAACTACCGAATCTCTCATAAAATTTTACCAATTGCTCGAATAGTTTACCTTAAGGGGTTAATAAGTCTCTTTCTTACAGCAACAAAAAAAAAATAATACGAAAAACAAAAAAGTTAATTTTTATTTTGGTGGCTAACTCAGCAACCTACAAAAGCTGCATCTGTACTTCTTAGAAGTACATAATGATAGTCTATTCATACAAAAGTACCAATCTTTGAAATTGGGTAGCTCTGCTATTTAGGTTTTCAACCGGGCACATTCTACATACCTGTGTCTGCTAGACAGGCTACCAGACAAACTACCAGACCAATTACGTATTACACGCCTACACATGACGATGTTTCAATCGAACTTGGAAGTAGTATTTTTGTGGAGTGGACTATTGTCGCGAAGATTGATCAGCATCAATTTTTATGCTTTGAAACCTGTAGACTAAAAGCCCTAGGTGCTGTAAACTGTACGTACCAATTAATAAGTTATTACTAGTACCGGTAACAAATAATTATACGATATATACGCTAGTATAGAATTATAACAACGTTACTAAAACTAAAGATTAAAAACGTTTAACATTCTACAGTAGTAACAATTCCAACAATTGAGAACTTGGGTGGAAAAACGGCTTAAAGACACTTACGCCGTCATTGCTTTAAAATGCATAAATTAAATCGTTTTAGACCAGTCGATAGCAAAAAGACATTGGGTTGCATATAATTTGCATTTTCGGACTTTTTTGGAGCAATAATATGTAGAACGCGATCATTGTAAATCTAAATTTTGTCATTTCTTTCTTCTTGTCGCTTCACTTCCTGGTCGTTTCATTTGTTTCATTCACTTCCAAAACATTGGAAAAGATACTGACATTTGGAAAAAAAGGCGTAATTGCTATTATAAATTAGCACGATATTTGAAATAACGGCGTAATTGCATTTTTTAATTAGCCCGCAACTTGAGGCTTGTCAACTAAAGTTTGACAGATTTTTTGCAAAACCTGTTCATTTTCCTTCTATAAATATCCAGTTGACAGGAATTTCTGTTAATTTTAAATTTGAAGATGCCAGAAGTTTTTGCCCTTTTTCTCAAAACTACATTTTTGAAGTTAAGCCGTCACTATTCCACCCAACTATTCAATCAATTGTTTGTCGCCAACATACAAACCCAGTAATTCAACTCGTTTCTCATCACGTCACATCACTTGCACTTTCTTTTTTTTCCACCTTTCACTTTAAACACTAGTGAAAATTGAGATGTGCCCCAGGAATGAGTGACTTTCGGAAGGGTGGTGAGACGACCCCCTTCAGGGGATTGTTTAAACTTCTAGTAAAAAAGTGAAAGTGGTTCGTACCCTAAGGTTACTGGGGAAAGTTTCCCTTACCATAGCCAAACTGGCGTCGTGTTCAATTGTCATTGTCAACCCCCTCAACATTCGTTTGGGACAATAGGGCTCAATTGTTCCTCTTTTTTGGAAGGGAAGAAAAGGACCAGGCACAACACTTTACAACTTTCACTGATTCGAGGGGAACCCAAAGCAGAAAAAAGGAATGTGTTTGAAAACAGACTTGCCGCTTCGTTATGTACCACCCTCAAAGTACAAAGAGCTGAGAGAAGTGTTGCTCATGCACATTACAATGTTTCGTTTCACGCATCGGTGGTTAAGAAAACCCAAAAATGGAAAGTAAAGAATCGAAATTTCCCTATTTTGGACATTCTCGTTTCCCCGCTGTTTTCTCCCTTTTGATGCCCAAACTCGTGTTTTGGCAACGAACGGTTTTTGCAACAACAGAAGACTCTTAGAACAAAAGACCATCCAAAGAACGACTACAAAACAAAAACAAAAACAAAAACTTGTAGATTAGAGTACAGTAGAGTCTCCTAATCCGACGTATATCAGATCAGCGGGTGTCGGATTACTGCAGATTGTCAGATTACTGGATTTTGGGAACAAATTACTCCGTTCATTAACTTAGTTGTATATTACCAACTTAGCAAAACAAACACGGTACAGAGTACTGTACAAAGTATCCAAACAAGAAAACAACTTACAGCAACTATTTATATAACTAACTATACAGCAGTTATTTATTAAGTCCATCTTAATATCATTGCATTGCACACAAAATTCAAAGAAATTCGCGTTCAAAGACAGTTTCATGTACCGACCTGCTACATGCCGAGTGTCGGATTACTGGACGTGTCGGAATGGCGAGTTGTCGAACTAAAGAGACTCAACTATTTAAAAACTACCATAGTAATGTAACCTAATACATAAACTCAAATTATCGAAAAATAACAGTCTGGCAATGCTGTTTCGCGGTTTCATCAGCAGTTTCATCAGCAGCAGCATCAGCATCATCATCTGATGTTGCGTTTTCTGAATAACTTTGTTGTCTCTCTCTCTCTCTCTCTTAATGAGATAATGCATTTTCGTGTTTTTAGCGACATCTACCATTTTGTAACATGATTTTCAAATTGTCAAAATGTCACTGAAAACCACAACACCGCACTATACAGTGAATGAAATCATTTTAGTTGACAAGAGACCTAAAATGTAGTTTTTATCCTATTCAGTATTATTGTCATCTTCCTGTTTTATTTTTATTTTTTCACGCTGAATGCATATTAAACGGCTTTTCAATCGATGACAGCAGCAAAATAAAAAAAGTCGGATGTTTATTGAAACACGGTGTAACGACTATTTTATGGGGCCACTATCGCATTGTTTCTTTACGACCTTGCCAACTATTGAATTTACTGTATGTTACCACGATTAAATTCAATTAACGTTCAAGTCAACGTGTCAATAATGGAACTCCCATACCATTCGTTCAACCAAAATAAAAAATGGACTTGTAGGTACTACTTGTTCTTATACTTAACGACATAAAAGCACAAATAAACTATACGATACTGCCTACTGCAAAGTGAACCGAATCAACTTCATTCATCATTAACAACGATTTTCAACAAGTTGGTTTATTTATTCAGAAATGAAATTAATGGTATAATTGTTGTCGTAATTTTTCTCGCAAAACAAAACGAATAGTAGCAAGTAGTTGTAGAAGCAAAAAAAAAAGCGAAAAATAATAACCTCGAATAATGATGATAAAGTAGCACTAATGAGAAAGACTTCTCTTATCATTGCAATATATGGCACAACCTGCAGGTAAATGACACCTAACTTAAAAACTTCCTCTCTTAATACGCATCGCGATTGGATTCAAGATTGCCTAATTGATTATTTCCGTAAACATGTCATTCCCCGCGAATAAATTGAAAACGAAAACAGTTGCTTGTTACACACATTTTTCTATATATATTTATCAACAGTAACAACTACTCTCAATGTTCGATGGCCCCCCAGAGCCAAAACTTTGTAAGTAAAGACACTAGTAACACCCCCCCATAAGTTATGACACGTGACCATCAAGAACGTTAATCATTTCGCTACTGAAAACCGAACGTGATGCACTTAGACAAGGTTCCGTAGTGTTAGTAATAAACAAGCGTTTGTGTCCACTCCCAACAGACATTACTCCACTCCATTAATCCAATCCTTTCATTACTACCCGCCGTAACATGAATGGCTCGGTTATTAGTTTCAAATCGTATACCAAAAAAGATACTTTGTTAAAAAACATGCTAGATTGACTGCAGTGAAATGGATTATGCACTCAATTAACTTCGGCACTAACCTTTGCAAAGAAAAGGTTAAACAAAACAAACAACAACACAAAAAAAAACCACATCGCGACCCATTTTTGTGTTTTTTTAAAAAGTTGTTTCTCCACTTTGAAGTCGTGATCAGCGGTTCTTTTTTACTCGTTCTTTGAATGGAGAACAAGGTGATGAAAATTTACATGGAATGCATCTTAACGTATGACAGAGCTCCTCCGTCTCACAGCTTCGCGTGTTTGTCCCACTCCCTGAATTTTTTGGTTGTAACCCTATCTGTTCAAAAAGTTAAAACCATCACCATCGAGTCCGATAACCTACGGAAGAGCAAAGGCCTCGCGAGACATTTAGTGACATAATCTCATCGCAGTTTCATCAGCATCAGCATCATCATCATCATCATCATCCGATGTTGCGTTTTCTGAATAACCTTGTTGTCTCTCTCTCTCTCTCTTAATGAGATAATGCATTTTCGTGTCCCATGTTTGCCAAATTGGCCAACAGGGAGTCGTCGCAGGAAACGTTTGGCGGCACCGCTGATAAAACAATATCCAACAACATCATAGCGAGCAAAGGCATGCAAATGCTCCAATCACTAATATCAATCTTCATCGAAGCTTTTGACAACGATATGAACTTACATGTACTTCCCTCATCGCTATCGTGCATACCGATCTGAATGTTTTCTACTCACTCACTACCCTACCAAACTATCAGAGCGGTTTGTTTTTTTTCATAAATATAGAGTAGTCATACGCCATAGTCAATACAAGAAAAAATCGTGGAAATCAGATATCCATGTTTGTATGAAAAGATGCACAAAAACAAAATCGATTTCAGTGAAGAAAAGTTCAGTAACGGTACTATACTACAGGTAGAACCTCACTGATCCGAAAAACTTTAGACCAAAATTTTGTCGGAATAACAGATTTACCGAACCAGTGAAGCGAAAATGGCAAAATAAACTGTAAATTTAAAAGAGTTATAAAGTAGAGTATCCACTGTTACTTTTACTGTAGATTTAACGATTATGAACCAAACGCGTATTTATCGTAAAGTGAAGAATTATGAACCAAAGTATTCACTGTAAATTTTACTGTAAATTCCAATTGCCGAACCATCGAAACTGATGCTGGATTAGTGAATTCCGGATTCGTAAGGTGCAACCTGTATAATACAATAGCCTGAAAAACTCATGTTTCGCACGGTGAACTCTCAACATTTGCGAATTCGCACATTCCAGAATAATCTTCTTTAAAGTAGATCCACAATGAAGACCAATTGGATCGTCTTAAAGCTTACACTAAGTCAAAAACTAAGTCAACTAACTTCAACTAAGTCAAAAAACTTAAAATTTAGAAAAGTTTTGATTTTGCGTTTGATATGTATGCTATTTCAATTGATTCATGTCGTTGTGCAACTCTCTCTAATGATCCAGTAATATAATTCTTAGTCTATGCCTAAATCATGATTTAAGAGCTTCATTTCATGCTCGACTCAAAAACTGTAAATAAAAATGAGTTAGTTCATTATGGATTAACACGATCCAATTGGCCACTTCAATTCACGAAACCCCTTTTAACAGTTAAAATTCAAGTATGGACAGCTTCCTATGAAGCAAGTTGGATCGACCTCAAGTTTACTCGTGAAAATAGTGAAAATGTCTCGTGAAAATCGGTTTATCCGTTTTAGCTTGGCGTTCGCACAAACAGACAGACATGTACAGATACAAAATGACTATTTATAGTGATATGGATTGTTGGCTGAAACATGTGACATGATTCTTCCGTATGACATTTGGTATTTCACGATTCTTCGGTATTTCATATCTTGTATGATAAACACACCAATTGCAAAAACCCAATTCGATTGAGAAAAAAAAATACACTTCTTTATATGAATGTTTTAAACTTCAAACTGGTACTGTAATAAAAGACTGTAACATTGTATAACAACTTCTCATGTCATTGTGTCAATTGCAAAGCCCACTGGGAATTTTTTTCTTCCAGACTTCAGATTGAGTGCAGTGTTGTGAAGCGGTTTGGGACGTAACCATGGCAACCTACTAACAAAGTTACGTTTCTACTATGTATGGTATGGTACCCAAGTCCTATCGAGCTAAAGGGCTTCTTCATTGTGTCGGCGGTACAGTGAACGATGGCGTGCCAGGGGCAAATTCACCGATGCAACCAAGACACGCACGACCGATAGCCAAATTTAGGCATGCGTGAATAAATCCCTGCCTGGGGAGATGAAGCAATCCCGACAGAAAGGGTTAACCCAATTTCAGGGCCCCGTGTTACGAGACAAAACCAAATTCGCTCGGCCTTGAGCATTAATAATATTCGAGAAAAATGACGAACGAGATCGAAAAACAAGATTGAAGATGAAGACACAAACAAAAAATACATAAATACATACATACATACACA
>JAQIWH010000350.1:0-54549 GCA_034695005.1 Cryptops parisi | reverse complement strand
TTCTTGTCATTTCAATGTTATTATATTTTTTTAATACCTCATTCATAAATATATATGTTTTTAAACTAATTATAATTTGTTTAGAAAAAAAATTACACCAATCAACTCGGTTGTTTTTACACGTGTTATTACAACAACGATTATGCAAATTCGTTTCCTTTTCACTCGGTTTTGCACGAGATGAGAAAACACTTTTTTTTGTAGTGTACAATTTTAGGTTTAGCTTTACAAATTATCATCTTGTTTTCAACAGTGATGATAATCATGCTTTGTTGACCCTTACAAACGTTATGATACCATTAAGTTTTCATTATAATTAAAAGATTTCAAATCAATTTATTTTTTTTATACATATACACAATTAATTTCTAAAAACAAAAAGTAAGAACCAATTAAATAAAGATCATGTTATTATTACGCAGTTGATATTAGATTTCTTTAAAGCAAAAAGTTCATTCATTGTGGGTGAGATTTTTCATGTTGGTGGTCCATAGTTATATGGATGACATCGTTAAATGGATTAATCATCGTAATAATACTCCTCTTCTCGTACAATTCGGCGTGTCAAACAGCACGTACAACAACAATATACGAGTAATAAGAAGAGGATCACCAACACGATTGTTGTCAAATCGCACTGAATAATGTTGGCTGATGGAGGGGGGGGGTCAATTTCACGATTACGTCATCATTGACTAGTAAATGAAAAACAAGGAGAAGTTTTAAGAATCGATAAGAGTTAGTCTAGTGTTTTGATCTGGTTATAGTTACCTGGTTACTTAATCACGACGACACATGATGATTAGTAGAAACCAAAAAATGAGAAAGAATCCCACAATGAAGATGGTGAAGGCCAACGTTGTGGCGAATTAAATAGAAACAGCATATGAATAATTTTGTTTCAAAAGTGTGAATCATTTAATTTGGAGTTCAAAAAATTGTATTGTTGTATAGGCACGTGGTGGTAGAAACTGTTTTAAAAATATAGGAAAATCTTTAAGAATGTATTATGTAGTGCAGGAACTTAAAATATCTTTTCAATTATATAGTTATCTGAATTAATTTATATTAGTTTTAAACTTATTTAAATTTAATGTAAACAATGAAATCCATGGGTTCATAAGAACGTGAGTGCAAATTTAAATAACAACAATGAACTGCAATGATGGAGAATTGTTCATTATACAGGGTGTCCGATCTAAGCATTTGCAAACTACTATTTTTTTTACAAGCTTTTGTTCATGATTCTCACTAACGCGTTTTTAACGCTGCGTTGAAAATCAAGGACGACGTCGAGCACAGCGTTTTTTACACTAATAATAAATTTTATACTGTACAGTGTACAATGATTTAATTTGTTTTAAATAAATACTGCCAATTATTAAATTAAACAATATAGAAGCCAAGTGTGTGTGTGTCTTTCTTTCTGTGCTTCTTTTCATGCCAGCATGTTTCCATGACAACAACTAAAAACAAACGTAACCATAACATAATAAATGTGTTACCATACCAACACAAACATAAGCAGTAAACATAAGATGAAGTAAACATAAAACATTAACCCTAGCGAATGTTGCGAAGCAACATGAGTTAAATCAATGAAGTATGTTTATGAATCGATTCAATTAACTTTCGTCATTTTTGACGGCCATACAGCTAGTTTCTTATAATAGGACTCAATAACCCGTGGTGTAGCAGGTGAAGTAGATTGATTCAAATTCCAATGTCGTAGGCAGGCAGCAAACTAGCATTCAATTGCTCAATATTACCTCAATTGGTTGAATGATCATACATTTTAAATCATCAAAAAGGAGCGGTCCCAAAGCCAAAAATTTTGGATTTTTTCTCAATATTACCTCAACTGCTGTAGGAAAGTACGTCACGTGATTACGTGCAAGGATTCTATTGGCCTTGACGTCACTTTTGGTCATTCAAAGTGTATGGCCATTCAAAACGATTGAGATATTGAATGCTAGTTTGCAGCCTGCCTTACACGATCAACCATATGCAAAAAATTTCCAGCATTTCTCAACAATTGAGCTGTACATATATTATTCTTATTTTATTTTACTTTAATGTTAAAGCTAGAAATAGGCATTACGAATAGATATTTCAACCGAGATAACTTTTTTAAGTGGCTTGTTTTTTGGTGACGTGATATTAAACTTATTCTAATTCCAGCAAATGACGATGTAAAGAAAATCACTTGTAACGTGTAATATTTTATACTTTATATTTATGGTTATAAGAAAAGCATTGAGTAATGAGATTTTGGGTAGCCATATTTTCTCAGCTCACTTCGATGGCAAAGTGCGATAAAAGTGCGTAATGTTTTTCAAATGACTTCCGGTTGTCAGCTCCCTCTCGTGATGCCATAAGTGGGCATTGATGAATGAGTCGCTGACAAATTAGATTTATTAGGCGGTTTTTGTAATTGATATTAAGTGCCTAAACCAACTTCTGGTTTTTGTTTTTTTTTCTTTTCTTTTCATTCCTTAAGGGCCCATAGAAAAATAATAAATAAATAAATAAATAAACACGAGGGGAAGGATAAATCGTCAACGTAACACCCACGTACATGTTTCCAAGAGGTTTTGGGATTATGGTTATCTCCCCCTGTTATCTCGTGGCGAAATATATACATAGGTAGAGTTTTGAGTTTATCCACTCGTTACATCCGTGTAGGAAGAGGAGGTGTGATTCGACGACGAATTGGAATGTTTTAAGTATTTGTCACTCGCATCGCATTAGATATGGGACAAAGATAAAAGAACATCAAACGGAATTTGTTTAACATACATTCGGTTTGCGATAGGTGCACAAAGTCAGTTTATCGTCATAGGTGAGCGGTGTTAGACTTACGCAATACACAAGTTTTAATTCAACTGGTTATAAGTTTAAATGGATATGCAATACAGTATGAAAAATGGATAACACCCGAAACCATGTCTCAGTATTTAGTTTGTGAAGAAATACAGGGTGTTGCAGGACCTTTGTTACAAAGTTCCAGGGCCATTGTAGGTACCATTGAGTAACTTTTTCCCATGCTAATATTTCCGGGAAAACATACTTCACGTGATACAGACGCCCGAAATGCTGCCTGTATTGTGATGGTTTGTTACCCGCACAACGTGTGTGTATTGCGGTGGAGTTCACCTTACAGGTATACAGGCAAGTTTCGGGCGTCTGTATCACTTGACACGGAATGTTTGCATGGGAGAAAGTTGTTCTTTTCGGATTCCCTTACATGCCCTGGAAGTTTGTAACAGAGATTCTGATGCACTGTATACTGGCATTGTGTTCGTATTGAATAATTTTTTATCCGAAATGATGTTTCTTTAGAACATCATTTCGGATGTCTATATCATTTTGTTATTTTTCATTCACGAGTGAAACTTATTTTTTGATACACCCTCGTCATATATTATTTAGTGGAAAATGTAATAATTTTTTTTATGGATAATTGTATAAATGCGATGGTTATTGAATATCCACTTGCTTGAAAAATTATATGTTCTGGTTTGAATCTTCTATTATCAACTTGCACCGTCATTGTTGATGGACATACAACTAGTGTCGTAATACGGATCGATTTATTTATGAATTGCCGTTTTAGTAATTTTTTAAATGAATAGTAACTTTAAGTTTGATACACAAAGCTATGACGGCCTTTGAAAAAATGTGTCTGCATTTTATTGGTTGCTTGATACTCTTAATGAATAAGCTAAAAAGATACTCTTTCTTTAGCTGTGGATTTACACAATGAAACACAATGTTCCAAACAAATTAGTTCGTTTTCATCTTCAGGATTGTGATGACTAAATGGTTTTTTCTTCTGTTTATTGCCATCATTGGCTGGGTGCAACAACCACCATGACTTTGTTTTACTTCATTTTTCTTTCTCATAGACACAAGATGACGATGATGTTGTTGTTGTTGTCGTCGTCGTCGTCTTCTGCAAACGTTTAAGAAGTTACCGAACAATTTTTCCTATTTTCTTTCCACCATTTTCTTCATCCATTTTTCTCTCACCATTGGAGAAGCAAGAACATACGAAAGCGCTCCATCTTGATTAACGTTTCCCATCGTTCCAATGGCAATGTCTTGTAGACTTTCCCCCTCCTCGTTCTTTTACTCCCTCTTTGTTACTTAAAAGACACGCAGACGAACGGACAGACAGACGCCAACACGCTGTTGTTTTCGCTTTTTTGGGTGCCATGTCGTCGTCGTCGAAGTATCGAACAGTGTTGTTCAAGTCCAACTTTCAACGAAAATTGTTATTGCCACACACACACATGAAGAGTGTGTGTGTGTGTCTTGTTGACTAACTTCTTTTCGTCTTCTGCTTCTTCTTCCCAAACAACTGCACTTGTCACACTTTTAACAACAATATTCTTTTTCCACTTCTGAAACTTTTAGAATTGTTTTATTTTCACTAAAACCCTCGTTTTGAATATGTTACCGTTTTCCTTTTTTGTTTTTAAGTAAAATTTTTTACCCGTGAGAACATTTTTGTCCAATTTTTTCTTTGTGTCCTATTCGCCATATGGTGCGTTGAGAGTTAATTTTTCTTTTGAGGAAAGTTATTTTCAAAGTTCCTTGTTTAGTTTTTCCTTTTTTCTTAAAATGTTGCGGTTAGACTTTTAAAAGCATTGTACTCATCGATTGATGATGACGTCACTTAATAATGAAGATGTAGACTTCCCAATTAGTACGAGGAAGTTTGGAGCAGGCAGACGGACAGGGAGTGGAGTTGTTCATTTATTCAATGCATGGCACTCGAGGCTATAATAATGTATAGTATAAAGAGAAAAAAAAACCACAACAACCTGTGCGATTAAATTCCAATAAATCGTTATCATCATCACCCCAAGGACGATGGCTTCCGTCTTAGAGATCCGCCATGTTGATTAAATTGGGTTATGGGTTGAAAAAAGTGAGATCAATCAAAATTGGTGAGAACTTACCTTTGAGAGGTTAGACATGTAAAACTTGACTTGATTGACTTGAAAAATTAACTTCTTATAGACGTGTTCAAATTTTATCCGGATTTATTATGTCTTACTTTGGAAGACTTTAGGCTTGCTTTCTTTACTTTCAATGAATTACGGTTTAAATTTGAACTTGTACGATTGGAAGTTGCAAATTTAAGGAAAGGGGGGCTGTATTTTGATGGTTAAAAGATATGATATCTCTTTTTAAAATTAATCGATAACATTGAGTTCCATGTCTCGATAGCCTCGATGAATAAATAACACGTGTTTTAGGTCACTCACTTCCGACTACGAGTTCAATTCCTTATTTGTGTGTCTTAATGGTTATTTAATTGCTCATCAACACTGTCACAACTTTTGTTTATTTTTCTTATAAATTACTTTACCCATCCGTATATTTTTTTTTATAAGTAACAGTTTTCTTCTTTATTCTCAAGAGGGCGCCACTCACTCAATTTTATTTTTTTTTCTATTTGGACCACTATTTCCGTTGGGGAGTTTGGCCCTAGAGTACTCCACTTCCGGTTTTCTAGCCTCCAGGGGGTGGGGGTGAAAAGTTGGATGATGATTCAACCCACGTTCCAGTTTTATTAGCAAAATGATAGCACCATTTTTTTTTTTCAAAATAGGGGTTGTTGAAAAAGTTTCTTTTAGATTCATTTTTCCCTGACAATCATTTATACACCTTCATTAAATTTAAATATTATACTTTTTTTTATTACATTGAAATCGGATTTGTTTGGAAAGTGGCTTTGATGAAGCATAACGCAAAACGCGTTATACGAGGTTAGGATATTGAAAATAGTTTTTCTGAGAAGTAGATCTATTTCTACGTAACATTTATTCTGAAAAATAAAATTAATTGTTTTAAAACTTAATTAATTTATTTATAAATTAGACTTATAAATTCAATAATGCGTCATATAGAAAATATTTTTACACAGTCTCTTTATTCCAGACACCAACGTGCATTTTAAGTCAAGGCATATGACTTTGAACTTGCAATTATATGCTCACATGCATGCAGTTTGAATTCACCTGTGCTTTGCTATTCACGTGCAGTTTGTATTTCACGTTTAAATAGAGATTTCACGTGCATCTTGAAGTTGCACGTAAATTTTGAAGTTGCACGTGAATTTTGAAGTTGCACGTGCATTTTGAAGTTTAGTGCAATTTTGAAGTTCACGTGCATTTGTGAAGTTCACGTGCATTTCTGAAGTTCACGTGCATTTTTGAAGGTCACGTGCGTTTTGAAGTTCACGTACACTTTGGAATAAACGTGAAATTAGGATGTCACGTGAACTCATTGTTATAATGAGAAAAAAGTGAATGTTCTTCCATTTGTTGAAACATCCTTTTCGCGCGAAAACGTGTCAAAGCGTCGAATGTACCTTTTTCTACGGAATCTCTTCATCTCTACATTCTACAATAAACTAAAAAAAAAAAAACAACTCAGGCTCACGAACAGGTTTCTATTTTGTCGATGATGAGAAAAACAGGTGTTGTCATTTAGTCGTGGAACTTATTTCCACCGAACAAATTAACCCCTCCCCCATTCTTAAAAGACTGTGTTTCTATACACACACTTCATATTTGATTTTTCTTCGTTTCTTTATAGTTGTTTGTCTTTTGTATTTTTATGTTTTTTTTTTTGACATTTTGCGTCGGCGTTGGCACGCGCCATGTTGACGCAGCTGGCGTTTTAGAATGCTGATATTTCGCCTCTTATAAACGCGCCCATAAAACAGTCATAAATCACCGCCTCCTTATATTCCTAAACTGCAGATGGGTTTTATTTATTTATTTATTTTATTTATTTTTTCTTTCTTCCCACTACTTAAATGGAAGAGAAGAAGAAAGCGTTGTGTCCCCATTTTTTGTTGTCCTCTTTTTTTTTTTTGAGAAACTAACATTTGCTTAGGTCGTTATTGGAATGTTGTGAGTGCTTGGCGAAAAACACACTAGACGTCGTTGTCATCATCACATGGTCACATGTTCACTACTACCGTCTTTATTTATGGAACCTTTCAAAAAATGGCTTTCACCTTGGCATCGTCGTGAATAAAACATGAAAGATGGTCATCCTAGGCTAACCTAACGAAGTAAAAGGCCATTCACCACACTCCTTGCTTGTTGATACACTTTGTCACCAGGTGGAACCACTTGCAAGTGGTGCACACGCCATCTTACATCGCTTCAATGATATTGTGGTTATTATTTTTTTTTATCATTATTTCGAATGCAAAAATCCCCGGATGAGAGTTGGGTTTGAAATGATTTTGGGTGGGGGTGATATTTTTTTGTTCTTTATTTTAATAGACTCACAGGAGGAGTGCCGAAAGCAACATGAATTTTTCAATATGCAGACAAAGTGGATTTTTGTAATGCGTTCATGCATTTGAATGAGGAACGATCGACAGCCATAACACCTGGGGGTGTGTTAAAAAAAAACCAAAGGAGGGGGGTGTTAAAAGAAAGAAAAAAAACCGATGATGATGATGAAAAAGAATCTCGAAGATGTGAAGGGTAAAAGAAAATGGAAATATAAAAAAAAGGTGTTGGGAATCCCACGGTTTTTGGACCTACAAGGGGGTATTACGATGTATTTAAAGAACACTGAATTTTTTTTGGATCACCCTGTATAATTTTTTATACTTTTATTTCATACATGGGGATGTAAAATGCACTTAAAGAGTCGATTGTTATGGAAATATCTCTTCGCACTCGTCGCCATTAATTTCCAACACCAAATCAAAAGTAGTGTGGAGAATCAAATATTCATTTGCCTCGTAAATCAGGGATTTTTTTTTATACTCACAGTTGTGTAGGGGTATTACAGTTTTTCTTTAGAGGAGAAGGAGGGGTGGTGTAATACGAGTGGAAAGTGTAGATATACGATAGTATAAAAGGAGAATTGTACTTTTATAACGATGGTGTTAGAAAAATCGATAGTTATGGAAAAAATGGTTTTGATGCAACTTTATGTCGCTATTGTTCACGTATGATAAGCACGAAAAGAGGGGTTTAGACTTTTTTTATATACTCTTTATATTAGCTTCACTTGTGAGTGAGTTGTGAGTTTCTACATACAAAAACAAGACGACTGAAAGATGGATTTTGAGGTGTCTTAGTTTATCGAGTGACATTGCCCGTCATTGAAAAACTAATATGGCGGACGCTACATGCCATATATCCATTATTCTTTAGACCCTCCTACAGGCTAAATGGCTCGATAGATTTCGATGAATGAGGTGTCCATGGATCCGTCTTAGTCTCGCGAGTGTCACCGCCGATATGCTGTTTATTAAAAACCAATATGGCGGACGATATATACCAGTACATAAAGAGTATAATAATCTAACTGTAGATATACTTTTTGACAAACCGAAACGGCCCGCGGGCCGTATTGGGTAAATAAACAATTATTCAAAACTTTTAAAAGAACACATGGCTCATTGGTAAATTCACCTATATACATTCAATAGGAATAATATACCCGTACTTAATTTTTATAAGCTTGAGCGCCAGAAGGCTACTAGAAGCTATTAACCGGCCCGCGGGCCTGATTTGTTTTCGGCGTAATATTTATCAACGATATGCTCATAAAAAATTTACCGGATAGACTAAAGCTCACTTAAACAAAATAATATTTATTTTGTTCTTAATTCGAAATATATTATCGAATTCGTTATAAATAAACAATTCGCATAAAATCGATATTTTTCTGCACTTGAATAAATAAAAATATGAAGTTAAGCTCATCGTTCATCGTTTTATTCCACTATTTTTTCTCATTTTCTTTCGGTCGGTGTTTTACAAAATGGAACTAGCTGTAATCGCGCTAACCGAGGAATAAATCGTGCTACATGAAGACAGCCGAATAAACACCACCCGCAAATAAAATAGTATTATAACAACAGTACAGAACGAAAGTAGATGAGAAAAAAAATAATAAAACGAGGGGTAGGGATAAAAAAAGGGGTGGGGGTAATATGATTGAAATTCAAACGAGGATTCATCGTTTTATGGTGTTTTTACCGCGATTTTCGCTCGATGGCGATTTTGCATTTTACTGAAATTTTTATTTTTGTCAGGAAATGGAAACCAAAGGTGTATGGGTGGTTGAATTGGTTACCCCCTCCTATCGTGTGAGAAACAGGGGGTATTTTAGTATTGTATTTTATTTTAAGGGAGAAATGGTGTTTCTTATGGCATGTTGCAATGGTGATTCGCTTAACGATGACAATTGCTTTTATAAAAAAATATTGTTGAAATGATCGTTAATCGAATGTGTTATAAAGTTAATTCGTTCATGATCGTTAATCGAAATCTTAAAAAAAAAATAGTTATTGTAAAAATCGAAATATCGTAAAAATCGAAATACCGTAAAAATCGAAATATCTTAAAAATCGAAATGTCGTAAAACTCAAAATACAATGTTGTAAACTCAAAATATTATTATTCGAAATATCGTAAATTAAAATATCGGTTACCAAGCTACATAATTTTAATTTCAAATGATTTTAATTTCTGTACAGGGTGATCCATTTTGCTGTATACTATACGTATGCAATAGAACATACTGTAAGTTCATTTTTATGGTCCCTAGGCCAGTTCTATTTTATGAAACACTTGATATTGAACACAAAATTGTATCACCCTGTACATTTTTAGTCTTAAAATTTCGTGGGGGTGGGTGGATAAAAGGGGAATCGAAGGGTGTGTTTGTCGTCGAGTGTGAAGGGTACGTCGTCCATTTTGTGTCGCGTTTGGATTTATGGTTCGCATGTATTAAAAACGATCCCTCTTCTCGACTATGGCAGGGGCCTCCGTATTATATTAATGTCTGAATATTCGAAATAAATTATTCAAAATTGGATTTTTTGTTGCGCTCGAAAAATAACCCCCTCTCTCTCTTTCTCGCCTTTTCTGGTGTGTTTTTTTTTCACCCCCACTGTTCATAAAGCGTGGACTAGGGTGAAAAGGACTTTTATAACCACGCCTATGACGTCATAACCCCATTGACACCACCCACGGTGTGTGACACAAGGTGACGCTGCCTTTATTGAATTCCGCAACACAACGTAGCGATATTTGACAACTCGTTCGTATCGCTCTTATTCTTATGATAGGCGAAAGAAACCAAAAAATAACTTGAAATGTAAGAGTTTCATAAATAAAAATAGCCCCTGTTAGTCCACGTTTCTTGCTTCAAGTATGGGTTTCTTCGGGGATAGACGAATTTTAATATTCTTAAGGTTATTTAAAACAAAAGCTACAGCAGTGATGATTTATGATTATTTTTGTATGTCAATGAAAAACTATTCCAGACATAGAAACAACATTTCGTTACTAGTTTGTGTCGTTGTAATTTCTTATTGCCACGTTTCGTTTCAATGACGGGTTTCTTCAGAAATTGAAATGATGAAAATCTGAAGCTTTGTTCTATAATTTGTTAGGTTTGTTAACGAGAAGTTATGCCAAAAACTATTGCTACTTTTAATTCGTTGCCATTTCTGTTATTCAACGTTACGCTTCAATTATGGGTTTCTTCTAGAAAAAAATCAACTGTTAGTTCAAAAATCAATGTGTAGTTTGGTACGCCGTTAATGAGAATTGATCACTGAATTGAAAAATTATTTTACTTCTGTTTTGACCGCTATTATTCCTATACGGTACCCACGTTTCCCGTCATGTGGTGGTCTTCTTCAGGGATGAAATTTTAAAACAATGAAATTTATAAATATTTTTATAATCTTCAACGATAAACTATAACAGACGTGGAAACCATTTCGATTCCATGTTTTGTTAGTGATGACAGAATGCTTTCCACTCCCCTCTCCCAATTAGGGGCTTCTTGTGGGATCGCAATTTCAAAATAGGCGAAAATGGAGCAATTTGGTCAGCGAAAACCCATCGTTAAAATGATGACTCTAATGAGAAGAAAAAACGAGGGTAATTTCCGAAAGGGTTGAAAAGTTAAGCTAACGATGTCAAAGTCGGCCATTTTTGTTTAAGGGGAGTGATGATGAAGGTGGTCACCCACAGTGACGTCAAGTCCACCTTAATTGGAGCGCCCTCGAGTGACCAAAGGGTCAAGACCACCTCGAGCGAGTCGAGTGGCCACTCATTTATCGAATGTCCACTTCATTCTACTACCCCCTCGAAAGGAGGGGTTATTCACGAAGAAAACAGTTCTTATTAACTTACAGTACCGGTACAGAGGTGAATCTTTTAACGATGGTTCCATAAAAAAATTGTTATTAAAAGTTATAAAAAAAAATATTGAACTCATTTAGTGATGTTATTCGAAATATCGTTAATGGGAGAATTGTTGACTAAAACTTTGATAATTTTTTTTTTTTTATTTATTTTAATCAAAAATCGTTAACCGAATTTATTTCGGTTATTTTTACCAGCATATCGTGAATCGTAATTTGACGTGGATGATATTGTTATTGACGAATTGTAAGATCTATTATTTTAACATGGGTGGTACAGTATTTCAATAGGTTTTGTGATGCATGGCGTGCCATAGTTTTATATAAGAACTGATTACCGTATTTGTAATTTATTTATATTTTACGGTTAGAATTATAAAATTTAGAAAATAACAAAAATATGGAGCGTAAACAAATTTTGTTGATTTTATAAACTGTTCTTTCTGAAAACGTAAGGTGCGCGAAACGTCAATTTCGTGATTTTCAAGTAAATCACTTGAGTCCAAACTATTGAACTCATTTGACACGTCAAACTTTTTCAATCAAATTCTATCGATTTTAATTGTTTTTCTGACGTCATACACACGTCTTGATGCGTTTTCGTGCTTTAGGTCAAACAACGAAAGTACGAAATGCAACAAAAACACGGAACTGTGCATGACGTCAGAAAAACAGTTGAAATCTTTTTTTTTTCAATAGGTAACATTGTAAAGCATCAGTAAAGCACGATTTTCACTTTCGCGGTAACGCGACGTTTTGGCTCGAGATTTCCGTGCTATCACTGGAAAGCTCGAGCCAAAACGCAGCGTTACCGCGATAGTGGAAATCGTGCTTTACAGAATTAAAAAATTATTATTATTGTAACACTTGATTGATTTTACATTAAAAAACGTGACTCGGCTATTTACTTCGTGACACCCTCGTGAAGCATCACGTGATGCGTTGACACGTGCACTATTGAACTCACACGTGATGCTTTAACACGTGCAATTAGTTTCAACAATTGTGTTAATCACTTTTTTTTTCACGTGTTTTGCAACACTGCAGTTCGATCTAATGGATTGGAGGAAACTATTGCCGTTTCCGTGAACAAGACCTTATTAAGGAGGTCGAAACGTTGGAAAAAGGTAGATTTTCTGTCAGTTGAGGTAGATAACTTTATTTTTCTTATTTGAAAAATAAAATCTCACGCACGCATCACTTGATGACTAAAATCTAAACATAGTTTTTAAACAATTTTCTTTCACATATTGGTAACATTTTAGATTGATCTGATTGGCTAAAGAAAATAATTTTGGAATATAACAAAAAAACAAACAAACTAGAAACATGTCAAAGCATCATGTGCAACTAAAACACAACCACGGTTTTAAACAATTGCTTCCACGTGTTTTACAACATGGGACTTCGATCTGATTGGCTGGAGAAAATAATTTCGGAATAGAAGAAAAAAAGAAGAAGAGGGAAACCTATTTCTGTTTATTATAACGTTTTTTTATATTTCTTGTGCCACCGTTTTCAGACTAGGGGATCAGTGAACGACACTCGGGGGCTGTAATGCGTGTCGAACGACATGGCTCCCTCGAATTGCCGAATTTCACGTCCTAAAAATGTCCGATTGTTGATACCCCCTGGTGACGATGAAACTAATTTCAACCCCTCCCTCCATTCCCGATGATCCATCGCTTTTCTTCCGACATTTTATATTGGCCCACCAATAACATCCCGCCTCCGGAAAACAAATTCATCGCCTCCCAACAAAAGGGTTGAAAACGTTCTTCCTGGGGGCTGACCGAAAAAAAATGTCACACCACAAAATCCAAATCGTGATATATGTAGATATACAACTTTTCGAGGAAAAAAAAAAGAGGGTAGGGGTTTTGGAAGTGTGTTGATTTTCCCATGGGGTATAATCCTAACCCCTACTACGTTAGGTTTCATTAAATCCACCATTGGGGGTGGCAAGTGACGTGGGGCAAATTCGGTGACAATAAAAGTAACGTCGGATTTTGAGTATGAAACGAATTCTCTCGGTTTATCGTTGCGAGCAGAAAAAATGACCGTGTTGTTTCACGCTGATTTTCTAGCGACGAATGTCATTGGTGCGGAAATCAAAATGGGGGGTGGAGGGGATGGTGGGAGTAAATTTGGCCAATGAAGCTCTTATTGCTGAAATGAAAGCTATTATGACAATTCGGTTTTATTTTTTGCCTGGATGTTTTTATTGACTTGTGAGGTTTGAGTTTTGGTAGAGTTAAGATTTTTTTTTTAGAAACTTATTGGTTGTTCGGTTAGTCTTTGGTTTACTTTTTTGAGAAAATCTCGCATAAATCGAAAATCTTATATATATATAGAAATTCTCATAAAATTGATAAAGTACAGCATACGACGCAATGTTTAGCGTACACAATGGGGAAGAAAAATGGCAAGTGGTCTCCATTTACTTGTGTACCACCGCATGATAATTAAAGTTTTGTGCATATAATGAAATTTTGGAAGAATTCTCGTCGCATCATGTGCAAATCGCATATATGGAACTCACAAAAATCGTCCATTTTCTCATGTGGTCGTGGGGTGTATTGATTCCGTAGGAGAATGAACTGCTTCGGTTTATTTTTCATGTTTTTACATACAGTACATGATGTTACACTGGTGGTTTTAAAATAAACACGAAACTCGGTTATCCGGAATTTATTGTTTTATTGTTTTATTGCACAGTCCAAAAGAACCAAAAGGGACAAATACATGACACATAGACTAAAAACTAAATATATAACAAACAACATAAAAAATTTTAAAAGGTATACAAAATATAGTCAAAAATTAAATTATCAATCTCTACAAATGCCTTCTTAGATTTCACATCAATCCTGTCAATTTTCCCACGAATGCGCAATGGCATCAATTTCGCGCAACCAGCATGTTCAAATAAAGTGGCACACCTCTTCATCTATATATCTTAGAAAACTAAGAATCCACTGCAGTTGTTGTATTTGTTGTAAAGTGTAGTAAGTTCGACTGTAGATGGAGCCACATGCATAGGATTCTGCAAATCTTTAGCTGCATTTGCAAGTTTTCACTTGCATTCCCATCACAGATGAACTACCGGTTGTGGTGCAGTTTTATACAAATGTTGGAGTAGTTTGACTGAAGTTTGGGCAATAAGCGTGCCTTCAAAGTGTTTTTTCACATTTCATGGGGTGTTTAATTAGATTTCTTTCAATTATTGTTATTTTTATTTTCTTTTTTTTTTAAACATTTGTTTGTTTAGAAAATAATTTTGTTTCATAAAAATGCACATCATTTACAGAAACACTTTCACTTTTTCTTGGTGTTTAATTTTATAGTTATATCTTCTTTTTTCATCTTTTACAGACGGCTTTACATTGGGCTGCCAAATATGGAAATCTGGATATTATCAAACTCATTGCCGGTACTCACGCTGTCAACGTCAATCTCACTTCTGTAAGTTTATTTCTATCATTATTTTTATTTAATGTGTGAAACTAGTTCCCATCCCTTTTTACAAAACGACCAGTGTCAAAAACAGAAAATTTAAGAAAAATAATAATAACAATATAATATTTTCTAACCTCTTGGGATTGGAGGTGACGCCCACGTCTTTCATCGATTACAAAACCCCTTGGATTTTTTTAAGCTCCTCCCTCAATTTTCGGCGCATGCGCATAAAACGTGTGTCAACAAACAACAAACATTGTAAGGAAACTAAAGAGAAAGAGGGGGGAGGGTAGGGGGAAAGTGGTTGGAATAGCCGTCAACGTTGGAGGTCACGTCCGGTCGTGATTTTCCCGGGTGACTACTCGAAACGTTTTCATTTTTAACGACCTCTCCAATGGGCCATCTTGGCGAATGGACTTGTGGGATTTTTGACGACAAGTGTTTGACGTCTTACATCGAAAAGAGACATTTCGACCCAAGTCGTCGTTGTGTCGTCTGTCATTTATTTCTTCCAAAGAGGAGGCGTCCAAACTAATTGGTACTCAAGGTTTCCGAAATTGGAAAGTAGTTGATGCAAATAAAATGGAAATGGGGGTCTATTGTCTTCTTTTTTTTTTCAAATAGAAAAGAGGGGGGAAATCGATGGAAAAGGGGTTCTCGAATTACCCTTCATCGAAGAAGACAACGACGTCTTGGAAATGGAAAGACATTTATTTTTCAGGGTGAGGGTTCAAAATCGAAATGAAGTCGATTAAATTTTCGGACTTAAATGAGCCACTTAAGAGTTTGAATGAAGGAAAAAAAAACACCCTCGGTTAACGATGATGAGTTGATATTCGTTCTGTTTTGTTGGATTTATGTATTGTTTTACCCCCAGTTTTAGATTGGATGAATTCTTCTTTTTTTTTTTCGATTTAGTTGAGGGTTCAAAATTGGAAATGAGGAAAAAAAACCCTCAGTTAACGATGATGACTGATATTCATTCTGTTTGTTATATTTACTTATATTTTCTGATTGACTGATTTCTTTGTTTGTTTTCCTTCAGAGTACATGTAAAACTTCGGTTAACGATGATGAGAGTTGATATTTTTGTTTAATTTATAATATTTGAATTGCCACCACTCTCTCTGATTGGCTGGTCGTAGATTTTGAGTTTCAGTTAAGATTTAACAGAGCAAATACTTTACCGTATGTATAAATAGAAAAACCTCGATTAACGATGATGAGCGTTAATATCATTATGTTGTGTTGAATTTATGATTGGTTGAATTTAATCTAGTTCATGGTGCGATTTTAAAAGGGAAAATAAAAAAAACCTCGATTAACGATTTAATGCTCGTCCTATCTATTACAAGTTTGTTTTACTATCATTTTCTGATTGGCTGAATTAACCTTTTTTCTTATTTAGTTGACATTTTTAGAGGGGGGTGTTTGTTTAATACGTGTGGGTAGTTAACAAGGGCACACAGATCAGCGATTTCTCTTTCAACAGCTGTTGATCTCATCAGTTTTAATCCGGATTAGCGAGAGGTTCAACAAAAGTTAACACAAAATTTCCCAGGGAGCATTTTTTGGACAACACTCGTTCTTTTCTTTTTTATTTGGAACAGCTGTTGATGTGATTTAACTTGGATTAACATGATCCAGACACGAATTTACTCTCGCGTTAAATTTAGGTTTTTATTATGATGAAATTTTTTCAGTGTTGCAAGATCGAATCTCCAGTGTAAATAATAGCGTGGATGTAAATTAACTTTTGTCTACGTTGATAATGCTATCGATAAAAGCGATGCTATACAAAAACAAAAACCTGAAAGAATAAACGCTTTTCACGCAACATCGTTATAGTGGTGTAAGATTGCAATTCCGGTGGAAAATTAGTTAGAAACGATCGTTAACGTTTGCCAAACAAATGTCAACAAAAAAACAGGGGGGGGGGTTAGTGGATTCGTGTAGTTTTTGATTGGAACTCAACTCCTTCTATGGTTTGGAAAATAAATGACATTACAGAAGGGGGGGTTGGGGGGTTTGGTGGCATCGATTGTCATTGCTACTCTCCACCTAGGGATAGTGAAGCGAACCGCGCAAATAGGGGAATGGGCTTTTGACTCGAACAAGCGCCATCGAGTGACTAATGTGCTCATCAGGGTAGACGTAATGCTCCTCTTTTGACAACACTACTGTTGCTGCACGCTTATTTTCCCATCCGACTTTGGCTACAGTCGAAAAAGTGGGGGGGAACGATCGATGATGAAAACACACAAGAGGTATCTTTACCCTCTCCTTTTTTTTTTACCCTCTCTTTTAAAATAAAATCTTAAGATGGTGAGTTGGTTTGTCATATTTTTTTAGAGTTGTCTGTGTGATGAGCGCAGTTGTGAGATGACTTCTAAATGGCAAAATACTAGAAGCGAAATCGTTATTTTTGTTAATTATTTTTTTCTCAAAACAACATCAGTTACGCCGTTATTCCAATCAACTTCTCAATTTCAAATGTTGGGTCGGTGAATATACCATTATGTTGATACTTTCTCTGATCTGACGTCAAATAAAGGAGTCGGATATTGTGTGGTGTTTGCGCAATCGATATTATTTCAGTGCTCGGTTGATACTTCCGGTTAATGAGTGTAACCGTGTATTTGTATGCTAAATACTTATAGATCCAGGAAAAAAGTTGGAAAATACATGGAGAAATTTTTCAGATAATCGAGATTTTCAAATAGTCCCACCAACTAATGCCATGTAGAAAGTTGTAAACTTATCCACTCACTATCATTTGTTTACAAAATTTACAGTATTCACGAAAGAAAGGGTTCGACGTGTTATTAACTTTTTTATAAAGTAACCTACACTATGAAATCGATATCTTCACATCGGGGGTTTCACCAATTCACTGCGGCTCTTCCACTCTGACATACTCTGACACGGAGTAGTTTTTGGACGACATACTCACAGGTCACTCGTCTTCGTGCCACTGTAACATTGGTTTTAGTCGCGAGGGTGTTGGTGCAGAAAAGTTGGCACTCGTACCACCACTCGCTACTGCCACTGCAGTCGGGTGCGATTACCCGGGCGCATAATCGGGTTCTTCCGATTGGCTGCCACCAACAGATTTACTCCTCCCCCCTCACTTTTCCCCTTCACCCCCTACAAAGGAACAGATGTATTATCCGGACCTGCTTTTCTTCCACCCTCGTCCGGGTTTTGGTGACGAGTTAATCGCGGATACCAGTGTCATAAAACTTTGTGTCCTTTTCCTCCACTCTCAAGGATTTGGCTATCGATCCGCCATGTTGCTCCCCAGTCTTATCTTCAAAAAGGAGGGGGGAAGGGTGTTTTCCAAATGATGATGATGGTGCTTCATTCTCGAGTTGTCACTGGTTCCTTTTCTTGGGTCATCGAGTGGTTTTATTCCAAAGAAATTTGTTGGAAAATTTTTGTGTTAGAGAGGGGGTGGAGTTACTGTTTATTATAAAGGGTAACCCATCTGTCGAGGTAAAGTCACGCGACAAGCTTGTTTTTCCTTCGAGGGGAGGAATCATTTTCCTCGACTGTCACGGATTTTGACACCCGTCCGCCCCCTTTTCTCGCTTTCTCAGCTTCCCTTAGGAACCCACATAACACCCACCCACCCAAACTGACGTGAGTATTTGTTGAAGAAAACGAGGGGAAGTGTTTGAGCTCTGTAACCTTTAGGAAAAAATATGTCCCAAGATGAAACTTCCATCGGAAGTGAATCATTTTTACACACCCCAAGTCCCAGAAGTGTTTTGGTAAGAGTAAATAAGTGATCCCCGTTTAATGCTGTACATTCGTTGATCGAAAAGTTGTTGTGTTGGAAAGTCGTGTTAAGCGAGGGATACTTTAATGGACATATAAATTGACAACTTAAGAAAAAAGCAACGTAAAATCTGCTTAAAACTAGGATACCTGTGTAATAAGCGAGAACGTTTAATAGGAAAACATTGCCACAGTGAAAAATCATGATATAGGCAGCCTATTACTGTAGCATATAATAGGCTACAATACTTAAAAAGGAGTATGCTCATTGCAAGTGCCAGAAATTTTCACCCTTTTTCTCAAAACTACATTTTGGAGTTATAGTACGCCCCCAACTCTTTAATTTCAACGTTAATAAATATATCACCATAGTAGAGAGTCCTATCAAGGTTCTATTATACTCCTAAATCCAATATTTTTCATTATAGTATCTTTGATAACATTTTCATGGAACTACAAGTAGAACGTCTATATTTGACATTCGTTCCAGAAAAATTGACGAATACCGTATTGAATCTGACGAATATAGAATCAATTGCAAATACTTTGTGAATTCACCCAAGTATTCTTAGCCAAGTCTTACTGTTAGCATTCTACATTATGTTCGTTTATTTTTTAATATTTCATGATATTGATGTTTTTAATTGGTGACGAGTATTGGAATTTTTGACGAATATTGGAATTTTTGACGAATATCAGCGTATTATTTTGTCGAAAAATGTGACGTATATTGGATTTGACGAATCTAGGTCCTGACGAATAATTCACCCTGTACACTTATAAATACAGTATAAAGGGTATATTGTATACAAAATATATAATGAGCAATAATAAAATCTCGTTAAGCGACGAAATACATTGACTTGTGACAACTTTAAAACCCATAGAACGAGGATTCTACTGATAGAAACTTGAGTGGTATAGAAATCACGTGAAACATTGTTCCAACAAGAAACGGGGAGACGTACCAACGTTAGTGAACTTTAGAAACATCGATGGCGACTTTTTCTCGACTCTTCTCAAAGATTCACCGGAAGTGTTTCTAACGCCATGAAACGTTTCTGATTGGTGAGATGAAAAAATACAGGACCACGGGGTAGTCCTACCTACTTGATAAAGGTAGTCCTAGATGTTTCGGTACAGTGTTTTGTAAATTGCAATTTGAGTGGATGTGTGGGTTTTAGTCGCGGTTTAGGTACACGATGCATGACGACGAATCTTTTGACACTCGCTTCACCCCCTGGTTTTCATGACCGGGTCACGTGATGATCACGTCGCCACCCACGCGTTGATAGCGACCCGCAACCGTAACGAGGTGATGGATGACGATGGTGTTGGGTCGTGAAAGTCAAACTCAAACTTCCACACCCTTATTGCCGGGTATCACCTTGGAAAAGAGACCCTTATCGATCGAGAGTGGGGGTTCATCGTCGTTATGGACGAGTGACGGGTCCATTTCGCGCTTGGCTACCCTTTAGTTTCACCCTTTATTCACTCCCACCTTCCCCTCTCTTGCATTTAAGACTACTTACTCCCTCGCACGTAAAGTGTAAGGTGAAACCGAAAAGGTTAAGAGAAAGTTGAGAACGAGCAGAAAACGGTTATCGTAGTTGACAGTTTTAACACCAGGGGACTATCAGTGGGGGGAAAAGTGCAAATAACTAAAATCAAATTGCCGTTAAGTTTAAATATAACAAAAAATAGAAGGTCCATATTGAACTGTGTGTTTTGTATAATTTTGTAAAAGTGTTTTCGTTCAACTACAGTATATCAAAAAATGTTTCAATTGTGAATAAATAAATAAATAACAAAATGATATAGACACACGTCATGTATGTTAGTGGAAAGGTACACCCTTTATTCATTCTTTTCAAATACTCGTTTAATCCTTGTAAACACTTATTGAAACGTGTGATCAATTTTTTGACCCCCCCCCACACTGACGAATTCGCTCCAGTTTTGTGCAACCATTCCACGGCCAGCATTTTCACAGGTTCATTGGTTTGGAATCGTTGTCGTACAATTTCGTTTGTCATTTTATCGAAAGAGTGGTTATTCACGCCCAGCTACCACTTGTAAAATGACAAGCGAAATTGAAGGACACCAATTCTAAACCAATGAAACTGTGAAAATGGTGGCTCCCAAATGGTTGCATAAAACTGGAGCAAATTCTTCAGTGTAAACTTGGGGGTATCGAAAAGTTGATCACACGTTCCAATAAGTGTTTAAAGAGATTAAACGAATACGTGTATAAAATTAATAAAGGGTGTACCTTAAATAATGTGTGTCTATATCATTTTGATATTTTATTCGCTAGTGAAACTTATTTTTTGATATCTCCTCATAACTAGGATAACCCTTGTTCCGAAAGCTCTTTTGTAGTTTTCTGTCGGAAAAAACGACTTCAGTAGAGTTTTAACTTTTCAAAAACGGTATTTTTAATATTATTGTCACCTTTAAAACCACGAGCTTTATATTAAACATGTTTCTGTGTTTATGATAAAAGATATTTTAAACATGGTGGTTTTCTAAGAACACCTCCAACGTGTAGCGAGGGATTGCAAACGTGAGAGCATCAATTAACTTGTAGGATTAGGGGGTGATATATAAAATTGGGTGGGGTATTTTATTCGATGGCTTTAGTCATATGACAAGTCACGTGGTGAAATGGGGGAATTGAAGTAGTAAGGCTTCTTCTCTTTCTCTCACACGAACGGCAGAACATGCACGCACGCCCACGTTGATGGAGGTGCTTTTTCTCATCACGACTTTGTTCACTCACCTTATATATTTTTTTATCCCTCATTTTCTCCTTTTTTTTCCTCCTTTACCCCCACCCCCACATGACACTCGAACGAATCGGTGCCAAAACTTGGAACGACAGTTGGAAAAGAAGCAGTCGTGTTCCGATTGGAAGCCACTTTGGGGGAGGTTATTGCATTCTTTCTCTTTCGAAGGGTAGGAAGAAGTGAGGAGAAAAAAAAGTAAGGGGGTGGGATAAAGTTTTTCCCCATAGTTCCTAGAACACACTGGTCGTTTGTCTTACAACCTCTAAACTTGCAATTTCGCCGACAATCGACTTATACGAATTGTACTTATTATAATACCAATTGCTATAACATGATTTATTTTTTGTTTTCATGTATCGCTGTGGGTGTTTTTTTCTCAACTTGATGCAGAATGTAAGTTCACAAAATAAATGTTTTCCAAGTATAAAACACAGTTTTTATAATAAGTTAATAATTATAATTTTGTAATATATAAAAATAGGATACTTGGAATTCTTATGAAACGACAATATTTTTATATTAGCTTCACTTGTGAGTAATTTTGTGAGTTTGTGAGCTAGGAATTGAACGTATACTGCCATTTACAGACGTTTATGATAGAATTTTGCGTAGTCCATGAACCAATAATCGCATAAAGTGACAACGGCATTAATCGAAAAATGCACATGTTCAATGAAAAAAATTTGCATAAATCGAATCGAACTTTGCAGAAAATCTAAAATGGATTTTTTAAAAAAAAAATTGCTGTATAGTCCAATGTAGGCTAAGAAAACTCGCATAAATCGAAAACCGCATAAATCGAAAACCGCAAAAGTCCAATGTAACAACATTTGCATAAATCGAATCGAAAATTGCAGAACTCGAAAATGGAATTGCTCAAAGCATCAATCGAATGGCGAATAACTCAAAGTCAAAGATCACATAAATCTAAATTCGCATAAAGTGAAACTATATATATATATAAAGCGTATTATAAAAAAAGCATTTCATAGTTTTAGTTAGTTTTTGTTTTCGTGTACGATAATGGATAATACATTAAGGTTTGATCAATTCGTTACACGATATTTCGTTAAAAATACATTATCTTACAATTTGGTTACGTATATCACTTTTTAAAAGAAATTATGTCTATATTTCACGCGCCATCGTTGATCGAATTCATGATGTTTCGATTAACGATATTTTGTTTAACGATGTTTCTAATTGCAATACAATGAATTTATTTTGAATTTTTATAGTTAAACTCCGTTGAACATATAATTGTGTGACATATAAATGTACATGCTATATCACTCTTTTTGATCGACGATGTTTTGTTTAACGATGGTTCGTTTAGGGATATATTTGGAACAACATTACATTAATATATTTTTCTTTTATTTTCATATCTGGAATATTCTTCACCTCCTCATTGTGGATGCCACGTTTCTTTCCCACCACTTTCTTCAATCTCCAAAAAAAAACCCACAAAAAAACAGGGGGTACGTATTTTCTTTTTGTTTTTTACCCTGCGATGTCATACGTACGAGCCACACAAAATTGCCTTGTTTATCCATGTTGCAGGGCCTACCGATGTTATTATACTCTATTACGAAGTCCTGTCCCATCCCCGAAGGAATCCCATTTCCAATCCAGGGGGTTTGCCAACGAATGATCTTTTGGCAGGGGAGGGAGGGCTAGGTGTGTCCCCTTTGTATACGACGGAAAGTGAAACCTCGTTTCCCTCGAAATAACGCGGTTTACTTTCCATTTCCATCATGGCCGTTTGTCACTCGTGGCCTTAATCTTGGAGGCCGAAAAAATGGAAATCGTTTCATGGTCCGTCATGAATCACCCCCAAGGTGTCATCACCGACGTTTTCTAGGGGACCTTAGTCTGTGGTAGAAAGCCTTTGAAATCCCCTTCGAAAATATAACTCTCACACCCCCCCCCTTTTTTCTAGGGAAATTTCCTCTTGACCCCTAGGTGGTGAAATGCCATAACATCGTGTATATATATGACAACCCCCGTTGAACACGGGTTTCTTTTTCAGAATTTACTGGAAAAAAGTTGTGGTCTGTTTTTTTTTATTCAAGAAAAATGAAGTTGGTGTACGTAATATAGTGTATTTTTTGTTTCGTTTAACGATATTTTTTTCGATTTTTTGTTTCGTTTAACGATATCTTGGTAAACGATGTTTCATGTTTGATGAAATAGTTTTTGAATTTTAGTTATTTTGTAAAAAATTAAAATATAACGATGTTTCGGTTAACGATATTTTGATTAACGAAGATTTTGTACCTTGATAATTTTATTTTGAAAATTTGTTTTTCTAATTTTTATACATTTTAATAATTAAAATGCAACGATATGTTTTTTTTAAAATATTGTTTCGGTCAACGATTTTTCGGTTAACACTTTCGGTTATCAAAGTTTCAGATAACGATATATCTAAGTTATAAGTTTATTTTTAACTGGTTGTTTGTATTTCAGCTAACGGTGTTTTGGTTAACGGTGATTCGGTTTACAATGTTTCGGTTAACGATGTTTCCCTGTTTCATATTTATTATTTTTTTTTATTATGAATAATCAATCTTTCCCAAGGGTATTATTGTTTGTGGTGCATCGTAATGCGATTTATTAATTTGATTATCATAATTACATGTTTAATTCATACTTTTTGTTTAATCTGTTTCTTTGTTTATTCTTCCTTAGGGTTACACACCTTTGCATTTAGCTGCGATGCACGATCGAACGAACGCTTACGAACTCTTGGTAAAGACTTATGGTAAGAATCGTTCATGTTTTTAATTTCCCTCGATACTAGGCCTAAGTTACTACGCAATTGAATTAGTGATTTTTTTTTTGGCAAATATTTTTTCACGGCTTCTTTATTCGGTTAACGATATTTTTGATGAAATATTTCGATTAGCGATTTTCAATAACTATATCTTCATCTAGTGACTAGAAAGTAACCAGAGCTGTAGCACGTAAATTTAAAAAATAAAATAAACAATAGTTTTACGTTTTTATTTTGGTACAAGCTATCAGCCCGTCAAATAATAAAAATGTTGACGGGTCTAGCAGGGAACCCGTCAATGATGATGGAACAAAATCCAAAATCTCTGTTATTGGAATCTTTTTTGAACTCATTTCTTCAACTTCACGTGGTTACAGTGAATTCCGGTATCGGTTTTCATTGTATTAACTCATGTTTCTTTGCAACATTCGTTAACTTGTGTTTTTTAATTGTTGCCATGGTGTTGTCACTATTATCACAATATTATAGTACTGTTCATTATTTTCTAATGTTTTTACTGTTTTTAGCTGATGATAAAATTTTAATTTAACGATTTTCATTAATGTTGTTTTTTTGTTGTGGGTAGAAGTTAGGCTTCTATCTCCATGGTTTCTTTTAACGATATTTTGAGGAAAATTACTTTATTAGTTAATATTGTTGTGATTATTACCAATTCTTATTTTAACGATGTTTCGATATTCCAAATAATATATTTTTATTAACAATTTCAATGATTACCGTTATATTTTAATACCCATGTTTCGATTAACGATATTTTTAAAAGTTACATGTTTTGACTGATATGAAGGAGGGTAGTGGTAAATAACGGGAAGTAACCCGCAATCAACCCCTACGATGGTGGTTTACATCCACCGTGGTGGTAATAGCCCCTAATTCAGCATTGCCCTTAACGTTAAGACCGTGGTTGGTCGGAAGGAAGCCAAAACCCCTTGTCAATTAATACCTCCCTCCCCTTTTACTCAGGTGATGATGGGGCAAAGTTGATGGGCGAAACGGATATACGCTTAACTTTAACCCCCACCCCCTCTTTCGGAAACAAGAGCCAACTTCGTAAGCTGTCAATGAGGCATCTTCGTTGGCGTTAAAAGGTGTACGCCACAGATGAAATGCCCTCTAGTGTGTGACCTTTTCATCTCATCTATGTGGTAGGAGTGAGGAGCGCTCCTGCCACTAGCTAGTGGCGTATAGCAGTACTCCATCTTTCTTTTGGTTTTCGCCTTTTCCTCGTTTAATTGGTCAAGATTCGAACGAACGCTGTCGACAACGGAACCAAAAGAGGGGAGGGGGGCATCTCTCGAAACCGCAAATGGAGCCCCGGTTGTTATACGATGTTTGGAAGCAACGATGTTTGTGAAACGAAGCTAATGAATTATGAAGCTCTTCCTGCCACCGGTGTGGAATTTGCGGTGGAATGAGAGACAAAGTTTGGCTCGAATATTTCACTACGCGTTTCCTCCATCCCCAAGTTTGGCCGACCAATGAGAAAGTTTGCGAAATCTTGGACGTGTAGTTTTTGGAGAAATGGCGTTCGAAAGTTGCTTAGTTTTCCTCGATGTAGCGCGGTTGGAAGTGTTAAACGAGGAATCGGTTTGAGGTGAATGTTTCACTAGTTAGACAGCTTTGATAGATAGATATATATGTTGTTTAAGAGACGCACTCGACAACTTTGATGTCGAATCGTTTGTTAGAACGCCGACTTTTAGTGGCGCGTGGGGATCGTGTTAAACGAGGAATTGTGAAACATGAAACATTATACGAGGAACTATATTTCTGAGAAATTGAATGCTTTGAATGAAATTCAATGAGTTGAATGCTGCACCAGTTGGACAAATTTGAAGTGCTTGAATGGTTTAGTTGTTAACTTTCAGTGACGCTTCAAGTGAGGATCGTGTTACATGAAACAAGGGCTTTCATGAAATGCCATTATTATTCAGACCAAAAGGCTGAAACCATTTATAACAAGGAATAAGTCCTCTATATAAAAAACTACTCTTACAACGAGATTCATACAGCGATTTCAAGAGTAAACTCTTCGTACAACGAGTAGATCTCCAACAACGAGCAGCGTTCATTGAAACGCCATAGAAAAGAAGGTCGTCATACCCAGACCAAAAACCATCAATAAAAAAACTGCACTACAACGAAATTCGCGCTATAACGAGGAAAATGCATTATTATAACGAAATAATGCCTCAAAGTTTTAACTAAATATGTGCGACAATAAAATATTTAGCAAAGCAATGTTATATTATATCTATGTTATAATAACAGACGTTATAAACCACACTAAAACGAAAAACACGTCAAACGATGAATTTGTTTTCAGTCGGACATGTTTTTATTAAAAACTAATGTTGGAAAAACCCCATCGTTAGTGGTTTTACAAATCGATATATTTTTAAAGATGGCGGTCTTTAGTTTTTATTTTATGTTGCTAAAACTAGCTGAAACTTTTGAGGCTTAGAAACTGTCATGGCCGATGTGGCAACTATGGAACTGTGGGATTTGTTAGAAAAATTGCGACTTCACTTTTTTTTGCACCCGTGCTTTAGCTTCTTACGACACATTAATTTCATGCTAAATCACACGTGCAAATGAGCTGTCATCTCCTCCCCTATGATGTCATTTTTTTTTCAGCAAAAAAGACAAAAAAGATCCTCCGTAGTTGCGCTGGGAATTTCTTGTCACAAATGGAAATGTTTATACGATTCTTAGGTTACTAATGTTGAAGATTAGAAACAAATGTGAAGAAATCCTCACTTAACGCGAAATGGTTTTTCCCAGACTTTTGGATAGGTTATTTTTTTTATTAGAAAAGAAAGATGTAAAAATTGCTATAAAAATCGACAAAATTGAATGGTTGAAATTTTGTTCATTAGACATGGTTAATCAAAATATCGTTAATCGAAAGCGTTGTAAACCGAATCATCCTTTTAATATAGACTTTTCAGCTTGGAAATACACACTGCACTTATAGTATATACAAGTGATCGTGGTTCGTTAATTGGCAATTTGAAATCTTTAATTCCTGTTATAATCGAAATATCGTTAAACGAAACCATCGTTAATCGAATCACCAATGACACGAAATATAACTTATTATCTTTTTCAGGTGCCAAAACCGATCTTCGTGACTACAGTGGTAAAACTGCTCATCAACACTTTTCCTCGGAAAAACAACGGAAGTCCTTGATACAACAACAGCAGCAGCAGCAGCTTCAAGCTAACAGTAAGGAAATGACGTCATTGTTTTTAGATCCTATGACGTCATTACGCGTCAAAAACGTCCCCACTAAAGCTCTTTCGTTTCGAGAGAAATCCCTTTTAAGAATGTCCGGAAGGAAGCCAAAAAAACGTCCTATGTCTTCCGTCACTTAGAAGAAGCTTCTCCGACTCGTGAAGCTTTGTACTAATTAATCAGTAGCTAATTAGTAGTTAGCGATGGTTGTCTTGATAAATTAGTTAGTTGCTGTTGCCGGTTTAATGCCTTGTTTCAGCGAGAAATGAGTTGTTTTTATCATTTTTAGCTGGCAGCATGTATTGTTTGCAAGTTTGCTACACGTAGAGCATAGCTTACAAGAAAGTGAAAAAGCCTCCATAGCTTCTTTCTTGTAGGCTATGCGTAGAGACCCCGTTTAACGATGAACTCGGTTAACGATGGATTCGTTTAACGATGGATTCGTTTAACGATGGGTCTCAAATAATGTTGATTTGGTGTTTTGAAGCTTTTTTTTAATGTGTAGTGCTGGGCATGTTCATGTTTACCATGAAAACCTTCGTTTAACGATGAATTCGGTTAACGATTGGCAGCATTGATATTGTTTTTAACGTGGAAATATAGGTTAACCAATGGTTATATTTAACCATTGGTTGCTGCTATCACTGGTTAATTTTATTGATTCATTTAACGATTGATTCGTTTAACGATCGATTAACTGTTGATCCATTTAACTATTTATTCAAGTTTGTTTTTCGAATGAAAATCATAGAAAATTATATATGCAAATAACGATGGAACTATTTTCACAGATTGATATCGTTAACCGAGGTGTTACTGTATTTATTTTTATAAGCTTTTTGCTAACGTGCAGCTTCAACATTTTACCTAACTTACAAAAAAGCATTACCACTGTTATAGCAGAAGTATAATATGAACTTTTATAACACTCGTAACGCTTCAAGGTTAGATTAGAACAAATTATACATCGAAATTATATTTTTATAATAGAGTATTTTAATATAAGCTATTTATTTAGAACTATTTATATAAATCGATAAAAATTATTTACGAATAATCACAATTCTCTCTAACTGATATTATATTTACAATCCAGTACATCGATTATTATTTAACTATTAATTCACTTTATTTGTTGTTTTAGTTAACTAATTTATTTATAAAAAGTACTCGAGCAAATTAAGATCAATAGCACACTCTGAATTTCATCACACTCACTATTCTTGTGCCAAAAGTGTTTTTTTCAAAATCATTCCTTATCCCGATACCATATTTTATCATCAATAAAAAATTTTCGCCGTTTCGTCACCCTACTAGGGGCTTCGCGGGTAACAAAGAATTAAGAAACAAGGAAAATGCGTGACAGATACAAGTAAACTGTTACACAGCTTGAACAGTGTAAAAACAGTTGACCTGTGTTTTTCGCAGTTTCTGTTTTTCCTACAGTTCTTTCTTACCCGAGGAAGCCTCTAGGAGGGAGGCGAAACGTCATAATAAAGGGTCTACTTGATGAGTGAAGAAATTCGTTTTTTCTTTACGAATTTTTCACTGGTGATAAAGTATGATTGTAACGATTAATTCTTTTATCGATGGAGTTATTGATGTTTCGATTAACGATGGAAATTGTTTATTACGATATTCGTTAAAACAGTTTGTTGCTTGGGTTTCAACTTCCGTTTGTTTTTGCACTCGTTCTTTGGTGTTTTAGACTTTGCAAGAAATTCTTGTCTGTCATCTGTCAACTCTTCTGTCGGTGTCTGTTTCAATTGGTGGCGTCCTACGACATCTGTTACTAGCATTTCACCATGATATTTTTAATTAGCATTAATTGGTAATCTGATTGGTTCAAAGGCCTTAATTTATAGTTGGATAGTCCAGATTTGATTGGTTAAAAAATAATTTCAATTTGCGATTTTATTTACTGATAGAATTAGTTTTATATTGTAACGTATAATTTTTTGTATCTTTATCAAATATGTGGATATTTTTTTTTTGCTATTTATTTGCTTAATTATTTTTTGCTGTTTGCTTGTTTTGAAGCGATATCAAATTGCATGAATTTAATAGAAAATTGCATGAAGTTAATAAAAATTTGGATGTTAACAAAGAAAGCTTGGGACGTTAACAAAAGGTTGGATGATGTTAACGAAAACTTGCATGAAGTTAATAAAGTTAGTACAAAAATTGAAGACGTTAAAAAAATTGCATGGAAGTTAATAAAGACGTTAATAAAAAAAAATTACTTGATTTTTATTTTTGAGCTTTTATTTTTTTCTTGTTCTGCTATCAAGAAACCAATAAAGTTCTTTCGCGTTTTTATACTAGTTTTGCTTGTGAGTGAATTTGTGAGCTGGGAATTTAACGTATACTGCCATCTACAGTCGTTCACGAGAAAATACTGTATACGTAGTTCAATGTAAAAGAAAAATCGCATAATATGCGATTTATATATCCTATCTAATAAAAGAGCACGACCTTCCTCCTCCTCCTCACCAGTTATAGCCATTAAACAAGAAACATTACGTGGTTCTTTCATTTGCACCTGGGCATAAAGAAAGAATTCTAGAACCTTCTAGAGCTTTCAAAAATCATCTAGAAACATCCACTGTGTGGCAGTATCACTGTGTTTTCACTAGCGCCACTTAACCATGTGTGAAAATGCCAAAACTCATACCGAAATCGATACTCTAACCGGAACGAATATTGCGACAGTTAAATGAATTTTTGACGGGCTATTTTTGGCGGGCATTTTTGACTGGCTATTTTTGGCGGGAATTTTGACGGGCTATTTTTGGCGGGCATTTTTGACGGGCTATTTACCAGTATTATATATAAAATGAATCGAAAATTGCATAAATCAAAACTGGAATTACTCAAATCTCGCATCTCAAATTACTCAACGATCGCATATATCGGAAATCCGCATACAAGTGTAGCTGATATAAAGAGTGTAAAAAGTAACAAAACGAACGAACTTCATTGGTTTCTTGATATTTTGCTTACTAATTTAAATATGTAATTTATTTTTGCTGCTACTAACCAATTATCTGCTGCTTGTTTTTTTTTAGCCAATGGCGATATCGTTATCGAAGAAGCTTCGTGTCCTATGATTGGTCCCTTGATTGGTTTAGAGTTTTCTATATTTCATAATATATTGTGTATAATACTGATTAGTATTATAATTATAGATGACACCTGGTGGTTGGAAAGTGAACCTTCCTTCAGATCCTATGTCGAAGTGTCACATGTTGAAGATGAATTGTTGGATTCGCAGTTTTATTGCTAAGTATACAGGGTGATCCTAAAATTATTTTATATATATTAAAAATAGAATGTTTAGTTTACTAATAAATTTTATACATGTTTTACAGTGCTTATTTATAAAAATATTTTATTTTTTTTATTTTAGAATAAATTTTATATTAACATGTTTTCGGTTTAGTGAAAATAATAGTGTACAGTGTGTTCCAAGTTGTTTTTTTATATATATAAATAAATGCTTTTTATATTAATTTTTTAATAGAAGTTTTATATATTTATTTTTTTAGTTATTTTTCATATTTTTTAAATTTATAAATGATTTGTTTTAAATATATTACAATTTTACATTAAAATATTATTTTAAATTGTTACATAAATTTACATTTATTTCGAATTATAAAAATAATATAAAGTTTATTATAAAAAATTATTTATTTTAATAACTATAATTAAAATTTTTAACTTTATAAATACAAAAATTAATGAGAAATATCATAAGAAAATTATAAATTTTAATACAAATTTATTATTTTAAAACAGATTCCAAATTTTAAAAAGATAAAATTTATTTTAAATTTAAAATTATTATTTAAAATAAAATTATTTTTATGTTTTATAGACTAAATATATTATAAACTGCATAAAAGTATATAAGCTAATTATTATATTTGTACGTTTATAATTACAACAATTTTTTAACAATTATTAGTAATGGATCGCCCTGTAGAAATAATTGTATAATTTTTTTTTTCATTTTTAATGTAATATTTATAATTATGAGATTGTTCACTGTTTTTGATATAAAATTTTATTTGTTAAAATTTGTTAATCTTAAATTTGTTGTGTAAAGTTAAAAAATAATCGATTGTAATTGAATTATCGATAATTTATTAAATTGATCGATTATTGAATTCTTTAATTTATCATCATAAAAATACCACTCAACAATCTTCTATATAGCGCGAGTGAGCTAGGAATTGAACGTATACTAGCATCTACAGATATTTATGATAATATGCTGTCCAAAAATCGCATAAAATGGAAAGTATAAGTTTAATTTAACAAAAAATCGCATAAATCGAAAATTGCAGACACCGAAAAATGGAAT
Organism: Cryptops parisi; assembly: GCA_034695005.1. Lineage (NCBI taxonomy): Eukaryota > Metazoa > Arthropoda > Chilopoda > Scolopendromorpha > Cryptopidae > Cryptops > Cryptops parisi. The sequence goes on along the minus strand of JAQIWH010000350.1, from coordinate 22,899 downwards.
TTCTCAAAACTCACTGTATAGTCCAATGTACCAAAACTCTCATAAAGCGAGAACCGCATAAAATCGAAAACCTCATAAGAACAATGTAACGAAATTCGCATAAATTGAAAAATTCGTTGCAACTACTATTTCTCGAAATAACGCGAATTTTGTTGGTTTTCGGAGAAAAACAAAATGGTTGAAACAAAAAATTGTGAGTGACGCGTTGAAATCACGCTATTTCAACTTTCCCCTCTCATTACACGCTCCCAGTGGCATTTTTCCATTTTCCTTAAAAGTGGGGGTAAAAAAAAAGTGGGGGAATAAAAAAAAAATCACCTTTTCAGTCTTCTTCAAATGTTAACTTCCTCTTTCGCTTCCGGCGAAGACTCTCCTAGTGATGGAATGAAGAAAGTGACGGATGCCAATTTCGTTTTAGTGGGGGATAAAAAGTGGGGGTTGTTTATACTCCTCCCTTCTTATCCATTGTAGGAAAGAAATTTGGAATCGTATTCTTTGTGGTTTTGAATATTGTGTGAATAGGGTTTTAGTTCGTGGAAGTAAAAATGGTCTTTTCGCGTTAAACGAGGTTTAGCTGGGTTTACAGTTGAATTGAGGGTGTTTTGTTTATAAAAACAATAATTATATATTTATATATATATATTTATATATATGTTCATACATTTTTATTGAATTATCGTTTAGAGAAATTAAATGTATTGCGAATGTGTGCAGTGAAGCCTGTAAGGCGGAGCTTTTCATTGAGATTGTTAAAAAAAGCTGCATATCGTAAAACGAGGTATCGCTACATATCGTAAAACGAATTATATTGGAAATAAATAATAGTTACATTAATTTTAACTACTTTTCACGATATCATTCGTAAAAAATTTTAATTTTAAAATGTAAATTTTATAATAGCTTCACTTGTGACTGTGAGTTTGTGAGTGAATGAATAAGCTGGGAATTGAATACTGGCATATACAGACGTTTATGATAATATACTGTATAGTCCCATAGACCAAAAATCGCATAAATCGAAAAACGCATTAAGTCCAATGTAATAAAATTCGCACAAATCGACTCGAATATTTAACTGAATATTTGCGTGGCTCTGATATCGTTAATCGAATATTATCTTTATTTTATATTGTTAATTGAACATTATTTTCGCATTGTTATTGATGATCGTAGTTATTTTAAACTTGTTAATTACATATTGTTAATCGATTAAAAAAGTGAAATAGTGAATTGTATATTAAAGTCACTTTTTCATCGCTAATCGAATATTAAAATAAATAAAATAAAAGTACTAAAATATTACCTGCGTCAAAAAAAGTTAGTTTAAACTGAATATTATTGTTAATATTTTGATATTGTTAATTGAAAAAAAACGTTATTACATTATCGTTAATCGAAAATATGACAATTTTGCACTTATATCGTTAATCAAGTAATATTAACGATATAAGTTTTTTTGTTTGTCATATTTGATAAAATTATTACTGTAATAAAATCATCGTTAATTAACGTCAAATAAAGTTACGATAAATAACTTTTACATCGTTAATCGAATATTGAAATGAATAAAATAAAATCACTAAATAATTTCAAAATATAAAAAAAAAAGTTACTTTAAACTGAATATTATCGCATTTTGATATCGTTAACCGAAAAATAATTTTATTAATTATTAGATCATCGTTAATGGAAAATTACAATGACAATTGTATTTATATCGTTAATCGATTCAGATTGTTAAAGGTATATTTATTTTTCTTGGTTTCATTGGTAAAATTATTACTGTGGTAAAATTATCGTTAATCGAAAGTCAAATTAAAATTATTTATCACGGAAAATCGTGAATTGAATATTAAAGTCATTTTTACATCGTTAATCGAATATTGAAATAAACAAAATAAAATTAATAAATAATTACAAAATTTATATTAAGTTACTTTAAACTGAATATAACCGCAGTTTGATATTGTTAACCGAAAAATAATTTTATTAATTATTAGTTCATCGTTAATCGAAAAGATGACAATTGTACCTATGTCGTTAAAGGTTTATTTATTTGTTTTTATGGTTCTACTTGATAAAAAAATTATTACTGTGGTAAAATTATCGTTAATCGAAAGTCAAATTAAAATTACGAAAAATCGTAAATTGAATATTAAAGCCTGTTGACATCGTTAATCGAATCATGTTGTTAAAGGTATATTTATTTTTCTTGTTATAGTTGATGAAATTATATTATTGTGATAAAAGTGAATCGAAGTCAAATAAAATTACTAACTTAATTCGTGTTAACGTTGTTTTAACGAAAAACAACGTGAACCGAATATCTTTCATGCGTTCATCATAACTGGTCTAACGTATCATAGAAAAACAAACAAAAACGATCATCTTTTTAAACGAAAGACGTTTAAGTCAACTTTGTTTTAAATATATATATATAAACATAGTTTAGGGGTAATTTCTTTACTTCAGGGGGTCTTCATCTACTATCATCATCATCCCATCTTTTCAACTGAAAAACGCTTCCTGGGGGAAAACAAATTTTCATTTTTCTTACAAAACAAAAGAATAATGATGATAAAAAAAACTAAAGGGTGACTCACACAAAAAAATACAAAACCCACAGTTTTGTCCTATATTTTACGATTCATATCGTAGTTGAATTCTTAAAAATTTGGGGTCCCACTTTTTATGTCTTTCTCTTTTTTTTTGAAGGAAATGTAATGGCCTCTGAATTAACTTAATCTTAACCCCCTCGAGTGAATACTAAAGAAAGGAAACTATCGATTTTTTTTTTCATCCAAGAAAATAGTATAAAGAGCTTTCGTATTTTATTTTATTTTTTGGCCAACCCCCAAAAAGTTATTCTCCCGCCCCCTCGTAGATGAAACAACGCCCTCTTTTTATTTTCTTTAAAGTTGTTTGTTTTTTTGTTTATTTTTATTTTTGATATGTTTATCGCATCATACCTGCGAGTATGATGCGATTTATGAAATTTCGCATCATACTTGTGAGTATGATGCGCCAAACATATACGCGCATTACAGTCATCATTTATTAACGATAGATTTTTAAAAAGTGGAAAGTTTCTTTAACTCGAAAAAAAATGGCCTCTTTGCATGCAATTTTTGGTGTGGCAATTCGAGCAATTTGTTGAACTGTGAACACGTCATGAATATACACTCAAACTTTCCAAGCCATTCAGTTTCTTTTCCAACTATGTTGGCAAGAAGTTGACGTCACAGTTGTCCACAAATTGATTGAATTGTCATTTCTTTCATCACATATTAGGAAAAATCGCATATAAAGAAGTCTCATAAAAATGTTTGTACAGAAGATAAATGAAGTGTCCACTTACATATCAAAGTTCGAGTATAAACAAGTTTACAAATGCTTTTTAAGAATACGCTTTATTTCGCTTTATGCGAATTTAGATTTATGAAATTTTTTGAGTAATTCGATATTTGATTTTATGCGAGCTTTGATTTATTTCATTTTCGATTTCTTCAACTTTCGATTTATTCAAATTTTAATTTATGCGAATTTCGATTTATTAGAATCTTCTAGAGTGATGCGATCTTTGAGTAATGTGTTATTCGGTTTATGTGATTTTTGAGTAATTCCATTTTCGATTTCTGTAATTTTTCATTCGATTTGTGCGATTTTGGTTACATTGGATTTATTATACTTTTTGATTTGTGCGGTACTTTTTGCGATTTTTTGGACTATACAGTATATTATCACAAACGTGGCAGTTCAATTGCAGCTCACTTACTCACTCACAAAATCACTCAAAAGTGAGGCTAATAAAAACCAAACAAAAATTCGAGTTAAGAAATCCGAATATATCTTTTGGACTTTCTGCGCAACTTTTAGAAACAAAAGAGAAAAGAAAAATAGCATGAACAATTTTGTTAAAACCAAGAACTTCGTATTCGTGGGAAACGCGTTAGAAACAGCGTTAATTGAGGATTAATGCTTGAAATAGGGAAATTTTGACACCTCTGCCCAGGGGCCCCTTCCGCAGCAACTAAAACAACGATGACGACGACGACCTCGGGTCACTCACTCGATATCCACACGTATAAAATATTCAACTCCATTAGTAAAAGGGTTGGTTGGAAGTGGAATTGATGGCACTTCGATGAGGACCAACTTTCTAGCGTGTGAAATTTTAATGGGTGGGGGCTAATGCGCATGTCCACCAAGTGGGCGACTAAATAGGAATCGGTGGTTCGATAAATGGCCTGTTGAAACTGGTAATAGTGGTGTTGGTAGGTAACACGGTGAGTGACCACTCAGTGAGGAAATGAGTGAGGAACTGATGGTTGGAAAATAATAAAGTGTAATGATGATGTTGTTGGCAGAGGTCGAGTGGATGGTGCGTTTTGGTTGGTGGTTGGTTCGCATTTTGATTGAATGGGAAAGTTTTGGTGGTTTCGGATTGATTTTTGGTGGTGAAAAATCAGTTTGGGTAAAAATTTGTATTTCGGAAATATATTAAAGGGAAACTGTTTGTTTTGGAGTAGAGGGTATTGTTTTGAAGCGTTTCGGTAATGTTTGGATCAATTTTGGTTGTCCAAGATGGTTGCCAGATTGGATTGTTGCTATGTTTCCTATTGCCATTGGTTAAAGAAGACTCTTTATCGAAGTTTTAAAAATAAATTATTATGTCGAATTGAGTTAATGTTGCCATTTCCAATCATTTAAAGAAGTTACAGTCAAATTTGGAAGAGGTTTAGTTTTTCAAGATGGCTGCCAGTTTGAGGTCTTAAGATGGCTGCTGTATCACTCATTGAAATTAGCGCTGAAAATCGCTAACATTTTTGAAATCCGAGCTATTTTATCGAACTTTGAGTTAATTATACCATTTTGAATCATTGGTTAAATTTTCACGTGTCCAAGATGGCTGCCATATTTGAGTTCAAGATGGTTGCTATGTTTCTCATCGTGATTGGTCAAAGAGGAAATTTTATCGAACTTTTGAAATCGAATCGAGTTAATGTTGCCATTTCCAATCATTTAGAGCAGGTGCAGTTATATTTGAAGGAGGTTTAGTTTTCCAAGATGGCTGCCAGTTGAGTTTCAAGATAGTTGCCATATTGCTCATTGAAATTCGTTAAAGGAACAATCGTCAAGATTTACGAAATTCGAACAATATTATCGAACTTTGAGTCAATTGTACCATTTTGAATCATTGGTTAAATTTAAGAAGGTTCAGTTGTCCAAGATGGCTGCCATATTAAGAGTTCAAGCTGGTTGCCATAATGTTTTTTTCGATAACCATTGAAAGGAGCATCAAACTTTACAAATTATCACAATTTCAACTAAAGTTGAATTAATCATATGATTCTAAAGAAATTTACAATAACATTTGTAGGAATTTCGGTCGTCAAAGATGGTTGCCAGATTAGGGTTCAAGATGGTTGCCACATTGCTCCTCTTTGGTGGAACAACTTCTTGGCTGTGATGGATGAGTAACAGATAAGGACTCGATAATAGAACTCTTGGTGGTTTCTGACCCACAAAGGGGGTGTATCTGTGGTTGTAAAAAAACGTAGGGGTTAGTGATGGGTGTTTTCATCACCCAACGGCTGCTGTTTCCTGTTTTAACTTTTTCTTGTTGATGTATGTAGGTCTCAACACTGTCAAAATGGATGTTGTTATACCTAATATGGCCTTTTTTTGCAAATAAATGGGGGTAAAGATTGTTTTCAAAACACGTTATTATGTGTGTTTTTCACGATGTTACAAACTCATCAAGGGGTATAATGACCCCCATCATTGTCTCGATACCTTTAATAAACTCGTGTTATTAACAAAATTTAATTACATCACAAAGGGCAGATACTTTTTTTTTAGGTGGGGGTTTATGATAAAATTTGTTGACGACGTTACCTTATTTGTTAGGGTTCAATCCCATCGTTAACCGACTCCTTTTATTATTTTTTTTCTATATACGTAGAGGAGTGATAATTTCTTTTACAGGGTCACGACGTGTTGATGGACGAGGCGGAATAATCGATGGTGTGTATATGTGTGTGTGGTGATGGTGGTGGTGATTGCACAATGTCTTAATAAGCAAGACTCCCTCGAGTTGGTCATAAAACGACGCTTAGGGTGGTCATAATTAAATCATCAACGCGTTGATAGCTTGCATTGAGGTCCAGAAAACCATTTGTCACTTTTTTCCACCCTCCCCCCCTTAACTTAATACTTTGCAGCAAATCACAAAAGATGTCGCGGTTGGAAATTGACGCCATCTCGACGCTATTTTTTTCCAGTGATTTGTAGCCTAAAATGATGAGGAAACTTTTGCAATTTCTACAGGCACATTTTTAAGACTGTTTTTAAAATTTGAACTGTTTTTTTTCTTCGTGTTATTTGCAAATACAGGGTGAGTTAAAAATACGGTTTCATGGAATATTATAACAATGACAATTTTGAATTTTGGATATACTAGCTCCTTCATAGGGGTCTTTTCACTGGTTGTATTTGCATTGAACTCGCATTGTTACAAACCGGAAATTCTCATAGTTACATTGGCAACTGTGAGTCGTAGTTACCAAGTCATATTTAGAAAGTTGCAGGGCACAGGCCCATTTAGTAAGAATCCACTTTTGTTTTGTTAATTTTCAACAATGCAACCGAAATAAAAATTAATACAACAATAGATAGTAAAAGACATGTTGCCCCTACAACAGCTTTGCTGCACGACACTCATGCTATGCAGTGGAGTTAGTTTAGTTGCTGCATGGTTAATTTATATATGAATTTAAAGATGTTTAACAACTATGAACTAAAATAACTCCACTGAATAGCATGGATGGCTTGCAGAAAAGCTGTTGTAGGGGCAGAATGCCTTTTTCTTTCTATTATTGTATCAATTTATATTTCGGTTGCATTGTTGGAAATAAATATTTTTTTCCGTTGGTTATATCATTTACTTGTACCGTTTTTGTCCTCTTTTTCGTTTAGAACGTTTTTCAATAAATAAATAAATAAAATAAATAAAATGTGATCCAGTTTTTGAAATTTACATTGAAGACAATATGTTCTATCTTTTGTGACATCTAGAATTCACTACTATTTTGTTGGGTAGACTTTTTCAAAGGGAGGGGGGTAGATAAGGTAAGGTATCTTATTTTACTATAGGCAGAAACGAAGGCAGACCATTATCTTTTTTTAAGGGGGGTAGAAGAAATCAGTGAGAAAAGTGATCCAACTTTCGATACAGTAGAACTACATTTTTTGGTTTCCACCGTATTTTTTATCCACACCTGAAATCAAAGTTTTTCACGCTTCTTTTTCAATAATTAACGATGGAATCTTCGGAGTTCTGTTTTTTTGCGTGTGGTAACTTTCACCACTTTCCCTTTTTTCTTCTTCTTCATTTTCTTACCCCTAAAAAGCACCCACGTTGAAAGTTGATAAGAAACTCGAGTCCTGAGGGTAGATCCATTAAAGTGATGAAAGATTCCATTTCTCATTTTTTTTTTGGTGCAAAGGTGTAAAAGAATAAAGTGATGGATATCATCATCATGTTATGATTTTGTCATTTTATGAATTTGTGATTATCTAGCAACGTTACTTTTTCATCCTTTTCATTCATCCTGACATTGATGTCGAGACTGAAAAAAAAAGAGGTGAAGAATTAGACCTGTGATTGTATTTATGTCATAATGTGGGTGTAGATTATACTAGGGGGTTGTTATCGTTGAAAGAGGGTGGGGTGGGGACTAGAAATATAGTGATGAAGTGTGGTGTAGGGAAAAGGGCTCTTTTATCGAGTGCGCAAGGTCAATTGATTCAATTGCTCCTCCAAATATTGGAAGCTGTTAATCGAGTTGGCGCTCGAGCGTCCTATCAGTTGCCATCATCGATCACCGAAGCGAGGCTATAGTCACTCTGTGATAAAGGCCCCCCATTCGAGTTGACGTCACTGACCAGTGTTTCCATAGTAACCCTAAAAGCCCACGCTCGAAAAGTTGCCTATCGCGAATAAAGTGGACAATTCTTTTAACTATTTTTTGTTATCATTATTATTTGTAAAATTAATTTTGTAAGTGTTTTATTTGATTTTTCATTTAACAAGATGAGCTTTTATTTTTCAGTTAATTTTTCCTACTATACGCGTAGAGGGAACAATTGTACATAAAACTAATTTTATTCAAACAATGCTAAGTGCGCTTGTTCTCAATATGCGTAAGTGATAAGTGAACAGATTTTCTTATGGGTTTTATAATAGCATGGCAACAAACACGTCTTACATCGAAAAAAATCCGTTACGTAGGATAAACAGCACGTGCAACTGTTGGTGTTGCTCGTGCCGGTGTTGTCATAGTAACGATGGAACGTGCTGCAGTTGTCATGGTAATGCTAGAACGTGGGACAGTTGTCATGGTAACGCTAGAACGTGCTGCAGCTGCCATGGTAACGCTGAAACGTGCTGCAGTTGTCATGGTAACGCTAGAACGTGCTGCAGCTGCCATGGTAACGCTGAAACGTGCTGCAGTTGTCATGGCGACAGTTGATTGTTGCTGCGAATTCCTTGGCAAATGGAAAACGAAAGATTGTTTAAAAAAAAAAAAAATTCCAAATCTTTGGAAAGTATTGTGTGGAATTAAATGAAGATTTCGTTGACTACAAAAAAAGTTGTTATCGTCTAATTATCGGCGTGACAAGAGTTGTCGTCGACACATGAAAAACCGAAGTCAAATGTAGTAAGGTCGGTTAGAGAAGGGGTTGTTGTTTTGTTTTGTTTGTGTTTTTTTTTCCATCTAAAAACCGTTACTCGAGAGGGCAGTTGTAGTACTTTTGTTACCAACGACACGTTCGGTTTCATTCGGTGACGAGCGTTTTCTAGTGGTCATTAAGACTGAGACAGGGGTTGATAGGGAGAGAAAAAGACGTGTTGTCATTGCTGCTGCTGTTGCTTTTATGGGCTGTTGGTCTAGTTGTCGCTCCAAGTGCCTCTTAACGAGTGTGGGGCATTTTCTTCTTCTTGTTTCGCCTTTTCGGAGAACAACGACAACAACAAGCGTGGCCATTTACAAGGTCGGTGGAAGAGGATTTATGCGCGTGGGCGGCGGGTTAATTGGCGTCCGATAAGCTCGTTGGCCATAGGAAGCGACCCCTAGTGGCCCACCGACATCATCTTTCATGTCAGCAAAGGGTTCACTTTAAGCGACCTCAATGGCCCCTTGGTTTTGGCACAAACCGCAGACGACGACAACAACTACTACACCAAACACACCCCTTTCCCCCTACCTACTAGTCGACTCCCATCTCTTGGACTTTTAATAAAAAGATGCACCGAGTGAAGACGAGACCCTTAATACCGCTCGTTAACGTTGGTGAAAAGTCGAAAACGTTAAATGGGAATTATGGTCGGTGTTATCTTTTTAGACGAAAATTAAGTCCACCAACCGAGGAATAAATGACGACGAGGTCTGGTATTTAGATGTAAAAAAAATAAATGGGTTCGTATTTTATTTCGAGACAGTAGTTGAGTGTCTTTGTGTTGCTAGATGGTTGGTAGACGTTCTTAAAAAAGAGATTACTCTGTGTGGGTGTTACTATCAGATGGGAGTAAACGCTTGAAAAATCGGAAGTTCTGTAAAAGTGAAAACATATTCAGTAACAGTACTGTACCGTACTTTAACAATGAAATGTATTTTCGGTAGTTTTACAAAATTGCAATCGTTATATGCTAAAGTGAATATAGTGATCAAAAATCGAAGAGCTTTTTATTCAAAATGTCTTCACTTTTGATCATTTTTGAGGCTCTGAAAAATGCCTGTAGATAGCTGATACCAAATATTTTATTTTCAAGACTGAAAACTTATTTTCTACTGAAAAGCACTCCACGTTTATATGCACAGTCTATGGTCAAATGAATAAAAAAACAAACAAACGTTTCCTGAAAAAGTGTATTTCTTGGACTTAAGACGTTTTGAAAATAAGCTCTTCAATTAAAATTGGCAAAATCTTTTTTGTAACTTTGACGTTTCTCTTTCTTTATAAAGGCTTTTTCAAAAGCAGAAATTTATTCTCTACAAATTATGAGAAAAATTATACCCAATTTCACAATTACCCCCCGTTATTCTCACACTTAATTTCTCTTTCACACTTTCTTATCTTGAATTGCTTTACTTTTAGTTTCAATTTTTAAATAAAGCCCTTGAGGGGGAGGCGAAACGTCGGGTTTGTTGTTGAAAACTGGTATCTACCCGGTCAGTGTGGTAAATTATTTTTATTTTTAATTTTTTAAATAATATACCACTGTTTTTAGTATGTGTTATAAGCGGAACGTGTTCATCAGATTAGGGAGCGATAAAGAGACGATATCAAAGAAGTGAAGGTTAGAACAATACGAAATTGTAATTATACTTTGTGTTCCATATTCATGGGTTATAAAGATTGTGAAATTATAAAATGGGAGATATGTGGAACAAAGGCACTACGTGAAAAGTAGGGGTAGCGAGCGAGTGGGTGTAAATCACAAAGTAATCGTTAAGCGCACCCTCTGCTCCCCGTGCTCCATTTAGAGACTTTACCCCCATAAATCGTGTTGTCGAGATGGAACGTTAATTTTCCTAAAACCTATGTTTTGATCGTCCTTTCCTTGGAAACAAATTTCAATTTATCAATTCTAATTTTTGTTTTTTTCAAACCTCAATAAACAAATTTCTGTATCAGATTCCATGTTTACGAGAGAAATCGATACGTTTTTCCGTTTTATCTATATATCTATATATATATCTATATATATTTATTTATTTTTTATTTAGAAAAAAAAAACATACGTCACGTTTCAACCCATTCTTTGTTTGCCAAAGCCCCATTAGGTTTAATTAAGTTGACCATGGAACCTTGTTAGTCGTCCCTTTTACTCAACTGCCAAAAGTGAGTAGTCGGAGTTAGTTGTGTTACCCTCCCCCTCTTCTTTTCCCCTCCCCCCTTTCATTTCTCCTCCTGCTTTTATCATTTTCTCTTCCTCCTCCTTCGTCTCATTCTCTCGATGATTAGGCTTAATTGGCCCCCCAAATGGCTTCATTTGCATGACGACGGTGGCTCCCCCTAGGCGCTAGTCGCTACTTTTAACGTCGACAGAAACAGCGTAGGAAACCAACTACGGTAGCCCAACCCACTTGGCACTCGACTAGATTTCTTTTAATCTAAAAAGAACATCATCTCTTCGAGTTAAGTAAGTCTTACGTTCCTGCTGCAAGGTTTGACACTGTTGGAGCACGAGCTTTACCAAAAAATGACAACTTAACTCGGTGCTAGATTGGAAATATTTTCTGTTTAAACTCTGTGTGCATTTAGCTTTATAACGTGACGCTAGTTTTTGAGATTGTAATAAAGGGACCATTATAATCTAAATACTTTGGTGCAGTACCAAAATTGTTAATTATGTATCATAATGGTTATTTTCAGTAATTCCATATACAGTATTCGGATTTATTTGTCTATCTGTAGTGTAGTTTAGTTTGAGTTAACAATTTAATGTTAGTTCATGTAGATTAAGCAAATTAGACATTTTCATGGAACTGTAACATCACAATTGAGGAGTTGGATGGAAAAATGGCGTAAATCCACTTACGTCGTTATTTTTTTTAATGCATATATTGAATCTTTTTTAGACTAGTCTATAGCATAAAAATATTGGGTTGCATATAATTTGTATTTTCGGACTTTTAGGAGCAAGGATATGGAACGCGACTATTGTATATCTGAATTTTTTTGTGATTTCTTTCTTGTTATTTTACTTGTTTGTTTCACTTCCAAAAACAATGGAAAAGATACTGATCTGTAGAAAAAAACGGCGTAAATGCATTTATAAATTAGGACAATATTTTTAATAAAGGCGTAATTGAATTTTTAAATATTAGCCTGCAACTTGAGGTCTGTCAAGTCTTTTTTGAATTACGCCGTTATTCCAGTCAACTCCTCAATTTCAAAACTATTTTGTCAAATTATTTTAACCAATGGATTTTATAAACCAAACTAAAAGATGAAATGTTTCTATTATCAGTTAAAATATTGGTGACAATTAAAATACTTAGTCAATAGTAAAGTCGTTTCCTCGTTTAAAATTCTTTGTGAAAATTTCAATCTTAATTTTCAAAATCTCAATTCTTAATCTTTTTTTTCACGCGTTAGTGTGATTTGTATTCCTTTATTTGTGCTAATGATGAAATTCTCATAATCAAGGAAAATCGTGTTTGCAGAAATGTATTAAGATTCAGTATAATTATTTTATGCGATATACACATCGATTATGCATTGTACAAGATATCAAACCATCAGAAACCAATCGCTTTTATATAGAAAAATATATATATATATATACAATTTACTTTAAAAACCACACTTTATTTTCGGAAAACATGAAAATGGGGGTTATTTAGTGTAAGAAAAGAAAAGAAATGTGTTGTATAGCAAGTAAATCGAACAATATGTCTTTTTCTTTGAACTGTTTTATTCCCCTCGTTTTTCCGGTCCATCTTACATCCTTAGCCGAAGACGTAAATTTCCACTCGTAATAGAAGAAAATGTGTGGAGATCGAGAAAAGCGCCACTTTTACGTTCTTAAATGATGACGGGTGTTAAAACGCACTCGCTCGTGAAATTGTTTCTTCTGTAATTACAGTAATTTCCACCAAGAATTAGCGTCATTAACATGGCTGACGGCGCTTTTCGAACGTCTGTCTTTTTCCTCTTTTCTTTTTGACTTCTACTTCGCAAAGCTTTCTTTATCAACCAAGACGTTTCCTTTAAAAACAATGGTCAAACAAGTATCTTAAATACAACTTCCAATTTTTCATTTTTTTGTGGTGCAGCATACTCACTAATGTATCGACCCTGTTGAAAGGGTAGCCCCTTGATAACAGAGGTAAACGACGTTTTGGAAATGGGAAAAAGTAAGGGTGAAAAAGAATGGGTGTTGAAGAAAGAGTAGGTTGGAGCTTGGGCTTGACAGCATGGGCTCGGGTGACATTTGTCACAGGGGCCCCCACGTGGGAGTTGTTGCCATTGGAAGGTACCAATGGGCCCTCCAATTTGCCGAACAGCAAAAAGCTATTTGCTTTCTCGCCTGTTCGACTCGGGCCTCGGGACCTACTACTGACACTACTACCACTCGTACTACTATCTAACACTAAGTTTATCCCCCTCCTTGCTATTACACAAAACTCCCACCCCCATTTTTTTTTTTGTCAAACCCTCTCTTATTTTTTTTCTGGGGCTCCATTCACCGATCAACCCTTTTCGATCGACAAGTTTTACCAATGGTAAAACGACGACAGTTTTCTGTGGTTGCTGGCATCACTTCCCTTTTGAAAGTGCCAAAGAAGGAAGTGATGCTGGTAATGGGAAGAGCGATAAAAGGATTGAGAAGAAAACATATGACAAACCATAAAAAAGAGAAACCAGAATCACGTTGCTTTGTGGTCCAATGACCATTTATGCAAACCCTCCAAAGATGCTTCATCATCATCATCTTCTTCTGATGATGAAGATGTTGATCATCAAGAATCAAACATCATTATATCTTGCAGAATTTTCTAAAACAGAATTGAGAAAGGAACATGACAAACCCCTAAAACAGGAACAAGTTGTTTTGTGGTCCAATGACCATTTACCACCTTCCGAAGATGCTTTTATTACCAAAATCATCAGAAACTCCAAAAAATTGTCTTTAATTTTTTTTGACAAATGTTTCTTAGGCTACATCCACTTGTTCATCGGATTTTCCGTTACGAACGGTCCATTTTGTGATTGGTTAACACTCATGGCACGTGGTTTGTTGGTGTCGACCCCTTCGTGTCAACCGATGGAAAGGGTGTTAAATAAACGATAAGGCTCGTTCCTATGGGTATATACCACTGATGTGAGAAATGTCAGCCACAAAAGCCACACGACGACATTTGTTTCACTCCCTCCAACGGCAGAAAATGCAAAAACAAAACATTTTTGACAAAAATACTTAAACCATTTCCGTTTTACTTTCCAACAAAATATCTTCGTAGCAACTTTCTTTGTGTCATCGTTTTCATTAATTTTAAGTTTGCAAAAAAAAAATAAAGAAAAGATATTAATGTCTATTTGTAACAACACATGTTTACTGTTTTTTTTTCTTACTATGTAAGGGTGTGTTTAGTAGTTTTAGTTTAATTTTATTATTGGAAGGAACGGTTGAGTGTTTTCTTTTGTCGAGATTTGTTGACCATTTTGCTCGGAGCGGAAAAGAACAAGATGGTTGCATTAACCCCGCCCTCAGCACTCGTCCAATGAAATAACAGGACACACAAAGCAAAGATAGATATATAGAACCGAGTTTGGCAAAGAAGACGATGACAAAAAAAAATATATAAGAAAAACAAACTGACTCAAATAAATTTTAGATGTTTTCTTTTTTTGTTGTATTACTTTTTATCTTTCCAAGAATTTATTATTTTTTTGCACGTGACCCTTTTTTTTTGTGGTATCTTTACGGTTGAATACAAAAGTTTACTGTTATAAATTATTTCACATAAAAGATTTTTTGTCCCCCCAGTTAGAGCGGTTCTATGGATATAGCTAAGATACTTCTACGTTTCGCCAGTTGATGACGAAATTCTGTCATTTCTGTCTGTAACGCGAATTTTCTGATTTCGTCCATAATCAATAACGATTCTGTTTTTCTGTCCGTTAATTCAGTACCGCTCGAAAAGTTGTTTTAAATGGTTCACGTAAATTGTTAGGCATTTTAATTCACTACGAATCTCCTTTCTGTAATTCTGTCTGTAACGCTAAGTTTACGGTGATCTCGTTTTACAGTAGTCTCTGTATATATTTTGATATATAGCAAGTTGAAACAGGAAATAACGAGAAAAATACGAATATTTCTGTCTGTCACGCTGTGAATGGCACGTCACATCCAATTTAAAGATGTTTTTAGTTGAATTCCAATGTAAAGGAAGTTAAGAACAAACTAATGACACAAGTTTAACTCGTTCTCTACGAACTTTTTTCTTTGTATACCTATCTAATTGACCAAGTTTTTCGAGGAAAAACTCCCCCCATCTTTGTACTTTGTAAGGGAAAAATCTGGTCGTCTTCATTAGGAGTTTTGGAAGTTAGAACAGCGAAGCTTTGAAGCGCATTAAAACGGATCAAGAAAAGCTCGAGCCTTTAGAGAAATGACTTAAAAATAGAAGAAGAAAAAACCACGTAAAGGAAGAGAAAGAGGAGGAGGAGGAGGAGGAGGCTAGTTCATTTTCTACTCTCTCGTCGGTCCCATTCATTCTTCACCACATTCCAACGAGTAAAGTGCGAGAGCAATTAAGGCAACCAATAAAAGCTCGTTTTATCCGGGTCCTCCTTTTTCCCATCTCGAGGGGTTTTTTTTCTTCTCCTCAACTGGCCGTTAACCAGGGTGTCGAGAAAATGGGAGATATGTATAATGAAAGAGACAGACCGACAGACAGACCTCCCCCCTCTTTTTTTTTACTACTACTAGTAGTGGGTAGTAATAGGTGCACCCTTTGGATAATTTACTCCTTTCTCTCGCCCTCATATTTAGCTAGGGGTTGGGTTGGTGGTGGGCTCATTCGGTTCTCTTTCGAAATGAAATCTGGAATTTTTAATTTCCAGGAGGAAATTGCGAAATTTAATGACACCACCATCACTACTACGGTCGCTTCTTCTACGCTTTTTTTTCTCTTCTTTTCTATTTCTCCTTTTTCACTCTTTTCTCTCCCGTTTGGTCTCGCGTGTTTTCTCTCTAGTCTCGTGCGCAACTCTGTGTAATCTCGAGCGTTACTTACTTTCTAGTCTCGTGTATTACTCTCTAGTCTCGTGCGTTACACACATTTAGTTTCGTGCGTGTTATTCCGCGTGATCTCTTCCTCGTGGTTTTCACTAGACTCGTTCGTTACTCAGTGCTACCTCGTGGATGACTCTATTTCTTGTCACGTGTCATATGATATTTCATGCAGTCTCGTGCATGATCTTTTGCACTTCTCGTGCATACACTGTTTCGTTTCATGCACTACTCCATGCAATTTCGTGCTACTTTTCTACGGTCACGTGTGTTGCTACGTGTAGTTTAGTGTCGTTGTCTTTCTAGTCTCGTGTGTGTAATTTCTTTCAGTCTCGTGCTTCACGAGATAATGCACGAGTCGTGCATTATTCTCTTGTGTCACGGGCATTACTTTGTGTGCCGTTATTTTGCTTATTCTGCAACTTTAGTTTCCGTGATCAAATTAAAACATATCATCGTTTAAAGCAAGCTAATAAAATCACGTTTTTAACATTAAAGTGTAGCATTCGGTCAAAAACATTGAAACATGGAAGACGATGTTTTGTGAGTTGACGGAAATAATTCAAGATTTTCTTAAAAAGTTGTTTAGTAGGATTAATTAACTTGTAGCTACATTAGCGACTTCCAAAATCAATAACGTCTGTTATTTTTATATAGTTATCTATAGTTTTATTATTTAATTTCAGGGCTTTTACATCAGTTTTGTAATTTTGTCTGCCAACATCTGACACAAGTTTCGTTGGAATGGGTTTCGGTTTTCCGCAAATGTTTTTCAAAACTTTTTTGCGGGTATGTCGGGTAGGTACGGTTAGCTAGTTTTTCTCTACTGTATAAAACATAACCAAATCTTGAAAAAGTAAAAATGGTATCAGTGGGAGCAGAAGTTTTTTTGTTTCGTGTTTTTTTTTCCTACTATTCTCGTTGTTGTCGGAGAGGTTTTTCTCTCCATTTTTTTATTTCTTTGCTTTTTTCTTTCTCGTTTTATTTCTCGTCCAATCTGGGAAATCTGAGGAATGAAATTTTTTATTATTTCCCAGGGAGCCCGAGCGGGGGTCGTTTAATTGGTCCTCTGATTAAAATTTCTTTCTTTCCCCCGAGCGCTGTTTTCTTTAATTAAATATTCCGAGGGAGGCCGAGGCATTATTTATGCCACTCACAGGCTTCATTTTCGCCTTGGCAAAAAGAATATGGGGGTGGGTGAAAGGGTTGTGTGAGAAGGAGGGGTCTTGTTGATAAGGAGCCCTTGATTAAGAGGAGAAGACGACGAAAGACGTCGACGAGACGCCACCACCGTTAAACGGGCGGAAATAAACAGATCCGGTGCGGGGCCGAAAAACGACGTCGTTGGTTCGCTAATCCAATTTCCACCCACGAGAAAAAAGAGAAAGAAAAAGTGAAAAAAAAGGGGGAAAAAACAAAACTCAGGGTCACGTGATACGCCCCCAACACTCGTTAAGCTAGTGCTCGCGTGTAACCATTGTACGCACGCGAGCTTCAACTTTTTTACGTGTTTTACCACATTGCTTTATCACGAGTGTTCTGAAAGACTATTGGTGCATTGTTTAATCGTTTTGTGAAACACTGAAACAGGTTTTTTTGGTTACAGTTACTCTGTTCAGTAATTGAACATACAATTGTCAGAATAAAACACGTTTCTGATTGCTTCCTGGGGAATATTGTAAACAGTAGTTTGTTTTTATTGTCATTGTAGAAATTGTGCAATGTCCCTTCAATATTTCGAATTGAATTCTAAAAAATTAGTTTATCGAACTGGAGCTAGCTGAACCATGTGACACTTACTCAATATACTCAATATGCTCAATATGAACCCGGTTGAGAGTAATTTATTAGAAATAAACTTCTCCTTCGGTTGTCCCGGTAGCTCAGAATGTTAGAGCTTCTTGTCACGAGTACGAGAGGTCCCTAGGTCAATCCCAGGCTGGGACAAGAATTTTTCCAATCCTTGTTTTCTATTCAACATTGTAAAAATGCTCAAGCTCCAACATAAAATCTATAGTAAGAATTACCCAGATCTGTTTGTCATAAACGCTTTGTGTTGTAGCAGTCTGTTACTAGATGAAGACGGTTGGTTGTTTGGTTGCACATTATAGAGTATTTAATGCTCGCCTTCCATAATAATAACACCCTTTCCGTGCTATAGCACGTGCTAACTACTATTTGTTGTTTTTTTTTTGATAAAAAAATTAGAACTTTACATTAACAAAATTTTTTTAATCTATAAAATGAATATTCAGTTGTTCCACTCACCAGGACTTATTCAGGACTGTGTTGAACGACTTTCTTCATAGTGGGTTTTGTTGACCATGTTTGTAAGTTGTAAGGTATTGTTTAAAAAGTGAATCTGCATTACAAAAACATGTTACATTAGTTTTGTTCGTAAACGCTTGCAGGAACTTCTTTTGGACAGAATATTTTCGGTAATCCTCGTTATATAATGATACAATGTTTTGATTAGAAAAACGCGGATACTATATAATGGAACATATTTTACAGTTTGTTGACGTACATTATAACTTAGTGAAACTTTGAAATGTCTTCGGCACCGTAAAGAATCGTAGTTTTCAAGAGAAGTTATGTTCCAAACTTACATAATGCTTTTTAGTAATAATAATTTTTTAGTCGAATTCGCAAAAACTGCATCGCAGCACTGAAATTCTTCAGAATTTTGTTTTTTGTTAGTTACCTATTGTTTTTGTTTGAAATCAAATCCAACTTCGATTGAAGTCAAATCTTGAGTAACTTTCAATCAGTCAATGCATTATCAGCTTTACTGTTCATTGTTTCTTTTCAAGGAACGTTCTGATTCCTTTGGTTTTTATTTTTGGTTTTTTGTTCCTTAATCTAAGGAAATGAAAACAGGATATGCCGATATAAAAAGTAATATCGCACGATCGGTTCTTTGTTATTCAATAGCATCACGTGACTCAAAAATTCGCTTTTTTTTTATATATATGTATATATACAATACAAAAAGTGGTAAAATCTGTTTTTCACGGATTAATGAGAAAACAACTTTTTTGTGTGAAAATCGTTTTCCATTTCATTTTTATTTTTTGTACTCTTAATCTCTGGAAAACTTTTATATTTATTGTCTACTATCTTTATCATAACAAACAAAAAATGATAATAAAAAGAAACATTCGTTCAGTGGTGTGGAAAAGTAGGTTTTGTATCATTGAAGTCTTAACTCAGCTGCATAGGATAGGAATAAATGGCGATAGGAAGTTGCGATATTCAACGTCCACTCGAATCTATTGGATCAATGGTATATATATGGAGTATCCAATGGACACACTTTCGGTTATCTCTTTGTCCATTTGGATTTTTTTGGGCTGGAAGAGGGGTTGGGTTGTTAGGGTCCATATCCTTCAGGCCCTGGGTCCAGAAAAAAAAGACGCTATTCCTACCCCAATTGGTTCTTATCGCTGAAACTGAGTGACCGTCCTTCATCCATTACCGATGAAGCAGATGGTCAGTCTGTGGACAACGTTTCTGCATTAGTTGCTTTGCCTTGATGGAGTCTTCTCACGTGACAGTGGGGAAGAATACCACTCCTATTTTTTTTATGATTCTGGATACGGATAGTATCAACGATCTAAGTTTTCTTTTGTAACGTTCGTATTAATTTGCATTAGTCACAATACGCAGAACACACGCTCGCCTAATCAACCTAGGATTGTAAAGTATTATTAATTTGATACTGTCATTTGAACCATTTTGTATGTGTTAATTATTTGTTATCATTAACATTATTATTATTATCATTACTAAAAGCTGTAAAATTATTGAACTACTAGCTGCATGCCCGTCAGAAATGACGGGAGGCAATTGATTCAATTCATAAAACATAATTTATAGCTTTAACTTATGTTGCTCCGCAACATTCGTTAGAGTTAGTGTTGTATGTGTACTTCATCTTATTAGCTACTGCTTATGTTTGTGTTGGTATAGTAACACATTTGATATATTATGGTTATGTTAGTGTTTTACGTTAGTGTTGGTGGTGTGGCAACGTTTTGTTGCTATATGAGCTATTTTTGTTATCGTTACTAAGGAAACTAAAGTTATGGATGTTGTTTCCATGGTAACCGTTGTTTCTCGGCAATGGTGGTTTTTTTTCTGTTGTACCGTAACGGTAACGAATGTTGAATTTATCGTTACGTTGCTTAATCGTCATGGTAACAATAACTGTTTTTGATTATACGATGCTTGTCGCAACTGTTGCCAAGTTAAATGGTAGATGGTTGTTACAGTAGCTACTGTCGCTATGGTAACACGTGTCAACTGTTGTCAATGCTACCTACCAACCGTTAATTTATTTGACTATGATTGTTGTAACTTATGGTAACGGTTGTTATAGTCGTTGTTGCTATGGTGATAATTCTGATTTTCACAAAGTTTCCATTGTTGATCGTTTTCGTTTCACTTTTGTTTCCGTAGCAACAAACGCTATTTAACTTGAACAAGTGTTTTGTTTATATCTGTGCTAGTAAATAGCCCGTCAAAAATGACGGGAAAGTTATTTATTCATTCAGCTCATATTGCTGCGCAATATTCGCTACAGTTGGAGTATTTATTTTTTATTTCAGATTTTTCACACACGGTAGCGCTGGTGAGGAAGCACGCGCTTGTAAAAAAAAAATTCTTTACTGGAAGTAAGGTTGTTTCTATAGAAACAACCTTGCTGGAAGAAACAATTGCCAATTTGTTATAGAAAGATTGTTAGGTTGTTGTTATTGTTGTTGTTATAGAAATATAACTGGTAAGGAGGAGGCAGATTTAGCATTTTATAAAAATTAGATTGTTATTATTCAGTGTCCAAACGAAAGACTGATCACACCTCAGACATAGTGAACCACCACCACCACCAGTGAATCCAGATATGGAAAAAAGCAATTTGTGGGTTTTTTCAAAAAAACAAAAAACAACTGCAATTCTCAAAATATACTGTAGGTTGTAAAGATTTGTTTTGGACGTTATCCCTACACATCGAAGGGTACTTCCGGTTTGGTTTTGGAGTCTGAGCGAAGTCCCCTCCAAAGATGACCCTTCCTTTTTTTTTGACGATGAACAATATTGTCCAACCAAAAAAAAATTACTGTTTTTATACATTAAAAAAAAAATATTATGTGGACGGAAGTGAAAAGGGAGAGAGAGAGAGCGATGATGGACTCGTTTCCGGAGACTATTATACCATTTCCGGTTGTGTGGCTGTGTCGTTTTGTCCGGTTTCCGTCCGGCAAATGGAAAGCCAACAACTCGGACGATCTGTGACTCAACCCCCTCAGAGGGGTAAAAACTCTACTTTCACCCTGTATGTACAGGGTGGAACGATTACCTTAGATTTATGGATGTGGGGAAAAAGAAATTTTTTAAAAGAGGGGGTAATTCTTTGGGTCACTCGTTCGCTCGATGACGCGTTGAATTTTGTTTTACAATGTCTTTTTCTTTGTGGAGCGAGCAAAATGGCAGTCGTCGAGTTTATGGAGCAAAAATGGTGGACCGCTCTTAGGGGTGCAAAATAAAAAAATAGTTGTTACTCGAAATCTACTAGCTGAAATATATTCAAATTTCAAATCTAGTGTTATATAAATGGTGTCAAAATAATTGTACCGGTACTAAATTTTAGAACAATAGTCCAAATTAGTTTGTTTTATTTTCAAGAAAAATATATATACAAATATATATTTGTCTTTTGGTGGCAGTGGTGAAATTACGAGTTAATTATTTATTTACTTGTTAAAAATGGTTTATTTTGTATATATTACAATGGACAATGTTTAACCTACGAGTAGCTAGAATTTTGTGACAATTAATTGATTAACTGGAGCAAATCATCAAACACAGTTAACATCATGTCAGCATTACAGTATTATTTTATTTCTTTTGAAGAAAAATCAAATACAGTCTTCGATTCACTGTAGGATTGCTTCACCTCGCATAAATCGAAATTCGAATATATTGAAACTTCCATAAAGTGAGGAAATTTCAACCTTAAGTAACTTGTGCATCACCACGCAAAATCGCATGATGACAAAATTTGATCTCACATAACGTGTATTTCGGAAGATTTTTCTCGTCACATGGTAGCGAAATCGCATACATGTATATCGAAAACTGCCTTTTATTCACATTAATGTAGATGTGTTTGTTTTTGTTTCACAGAAAAAGAACAGTTTTTGACTCAAAATTTTCTTCGCATCGGTTCCTTCAACGTGAAAGTTCGAAGAACTGCAGAAGCTGCAACTTCCGATCATCGAGGATCTTCGAAAGATCATACTGCACGGTTAAGAAAAGCTTGGAGTTCTGCCGACAGTTTAGCCAATGAGAATTCTTCATCCGTAAGTCAGTTTTCAACTAATGATAGTTTTTTTTAAATGGTTAAAAAAGTTCTGATTTAAAAAGTGGGTACTCTCTGGTTATCCGGTTAAAAGCCACCGATGGCGCTGCAGCTCGAAGGTGGAGTGATCGATCGACCACTCCACCTTCGAACTGCAGCGCCATCGGTGGCTTTTGAGCCAAATGACCAAAAAAATTAATTCTGGTGGAGAATGAATGAGAACACGTGTGCTTCTGTATTTGGATTTACATAACTACCAGTGGAGCTTTTCATTGCTCAAAAAAGCTGTTACAGCTAAATTATAATTAAATTTATGTACAAGATTCAAAATAATTTTCGTAATTTTCTGTTTTTTTTGCGAGGTTTACGCTGAACCTTCGCATAAATCGAGGACTACGTCATCTTTAGACACATTATAAAGTTGTCAAAGATACACACATACAAATATATGCAGGTTGAGTACCAATTTTCCGGATTCACGAGAATCAGAATTACCCATGATGCACCGAAAAACTCTTTTCTTTCAGCAATTTGATGACCGAAACTTATCGTTTGGTATTATTGTGATGACGCAAAAGAATAGTTAATTAAACGACCATTTTGTGTATATTTCTAATTGTGAAGCACGTGTTTTAAATTGGCAAAAATGGCTAATCCGGCAAGGCGTCCCGAAAAATCGATGCCCAACCTGTAATAGCAAACTGGGATAGCTTTCCCCTCTCCCCGC
>JAQIWH010000349.1:0-54606 GCA_034695005.1 Cryptops parisi | reverse complement strand
TATATGTATGTCTGCTTTTTTGTGTTACTCGTTGGATAGTTATGGGTTTGAAAGGGGGTTAGGTTAGGGTAAGTAAGTTCAGGTTGGTTTACTTTTCTACCTCCCCCCTCTAAACTCTTGACCCAAGTAACCAACGAGTAAGGCCAAAAGCTGGTTGGACATATGACAGAACAGTACCTTAAACTCTACTTTATGTGGCCCCATTATTTCTATTTACGGGGTGTCTAGATTACTTACAGCTTATGTTTATGCAGTTAATTGTTGTAATTTAAATTTGCCTTACGTTATGCATTTCATTTGTTGTATTACTTACTACTCTTACTAATATGTAAATAACGCTAACGCAACTTAATAAACTTAGATGTTCATTAATACTAATGTTTGTTGTTGATATTAGAAATGGGTTTTAGATGTTTATGTATTGTTGTTGTTAAACATTAACGCTAAATGTTACGGATCAAATCAGTTCATTTATTAATCATGTTTTTTAAATAACACACAATATTATTTTTTGTATCATTTTCATCAGGATCTAAAGTCTAACATTCAGAAGATTGCCAAGTTTTTAGGAAAGTCATTTACTGATGAACAGATACAAAAGATTGTGCAACATTGCAGCTTTCAAAATATGAAGGAAAATCGAGCGGCAAACATGGATGGTTATAAGGGTGATTTCATAAGAAAAGGTACCTTTTAAATTTCACTTTTCGAATTTGGTTTACAATTATATTTATATTTGTTGTTTTCAAAGGTGAAGTTGGTGAATGGAAAAATCATTTTTCTGATGAAATGAATGAAAAAATGGATGAATACCTAAACAAACACTTCCAGGGGTCTGGAGTTGTATTTCAATACGAGATATAGTTTCAAGCAAACTATATGTGATATAATTTGCTTGTAACTAGATAAATGAACCGACATTCATTCCAGTAAATGAAATGTTTAAAAAACTTCATAGGAATGAAAAATTATTTTTTAATCAGCTGACAATTACAAATAGCCTATTAGTCTTATATTATTTTGTTAAGTAATGTGTTTTACTCAAATCATAACTTTGATGGTATGAATTATGTTATTAATCGTTCAGTTAATCATACATTGCCAAGTTTTTATTACAATAATGATTATTAGCAGTGGTGTCACCCAGTGTAGTGATACTCATGATGTCACCTCCACCACCATGGTGTTTCAGTAGCTATAAAAACGTTGATTTGAAGCGTCAATGTGCATACACATTAAAAGGTTAAAAAAATCACATGTAACATCTCTTTGTGTCACCAGATATTTCTGCTAGAATATATTAAAGAAGTTAGTGAGGAATATAAAGTTCACTTAATTGAATCACTGACTTAACATAAGTTATTTAGTTTCTATGATAAAACACTTTGGCGTATCGCAACTATTATGTAGTGCTCTCTTGCCGATGCTACAGCTTTTGAAGGCTTTTCAGCATAACCCGGTGCATAGCTTCTTCTAAACGTCGAATACCCGTAGTAATGTGTATACAAAGTAAATAAAAAAATATTACAGCATAGCATTTTAGCTTTGTAGGTATATTTATAGAGTACATTTAAGCTGGGATTACGAAAAATATTTTAAGGTTATTATGTCTAATTATTACAGGAATACTTTTATGTACAATAATAAATTTCTTCTGAAACACTGCACAAACATTTTATATAGTCACTCACACTGATAGTGTTATCTGGGGCATTCTGCACCCCGCAGTGACGCTACTGATTGTTAGTTTGTTTAGATGAAATCGTTCTTAGCACATCTTTGATGTGTTTATTTGTTGATTCCATATTGTTGAAATATAAAATATGATTGAAAATGTCAGTGAAAATGTCATTGAAATAAAAAAAGGTTCAAAAACACAATTTCAGTACAATATATTTAAAATTAACAGCAGGCCTATCATTAAATAGTATAATGAACAGTACATGAAATTTCTTAAATGTTTATCGAATGTTTCTTCCTGGTCCGTGTGTGATGATTGGCATAGCCATAGTCAATAGTTTTATATTGCGATATTTTAATATTGCAATATTATTACAATATTTTAAAATTTTATGTCACGGACAGTAAAATATTCCTTTTGCAATGAAAAATTAAATTAACAGCATGCATAGCAATATACGGGAGAGTTTAATGTTCATTAATATTCAGTGCACTGGATGTCTACTTTTTCTGCGAATTGTTCCCCTCTTCCTTTCCAAGAACCGTAGACCCCCAATCCTTCTACCAAAATGCATTTGCCCTGTTCTTTTTTCTCCTGAGTTCTGCTGACACCGTGGATGACATTACACAAAATTTCACTAACACTGATCTATTATTAGGGTATTATACCTTTATTTTGTTATTATTTGTGCTTTTATTTTAGTTTGTTCTGTTTGTAGTTATGTTTTGAATTTGATCCCTCCTGGCACTGTCAATAAACCACAATAACAATAGTTTACTTTACTGGATCGGCTCTCAATTGAGTTGCTCCTAACTCCATAAGTAAATTTAGTACCATTGAACAGACCTGTGTCAATGGGAATGTGGCCTCTACTCATCCAAGCCTCATTCAGCGAAAGCCATTTTATTCTCAAAATTTATTTTATTCTCAACCGGTTGTGTGTTTATACTTCCCCCATCACTAAGGGTTGACGTTATCTGAAGTTTTTGAAATGATTAAAAACATGACTCTAAAGGTCGGGTGTTGTTGATGAGAGAGTTTAACATCAACTGTGCTTGTTGCAGCTATTACAGCTCCCTCAAAGATTTTTTTATATAATCTCACTAATATTAGTGACCTCTCCATTCTCCTCATTGGTTTTTTGGCAGCTGCCTCGACGACGTCATTATTCAATACCAATGTTCAGGGTACTATCACTCACATTTTTTACAATGAATCTTTTATTTTGATAACTATCACATTGAAGTTTGTACTGCCAAGACGTTTCCCTTGCCTAGTGTCAACTCTAGCTTCTGGCAGTTCACACGAGATGACTTCTACAGTGATATTAAAACTGAGTCAAAGCTTGTCCAAATTTGAGTCTTCGCGTTTGGGAATGTTCTGTTGGTTAAATGGCTGCGTCTCACTTTGACGGTTGTCCGTCAAATTATGTGAATACCATACTCCAGTCAAAACCTCTTCTGGCCGCTAAACTCATTTATAGTTGTTCCCAGAACTTATATCTTTATTAGAACTCAAACTTGTATTCTACAAGTGCTATATGATCACTGCTGATCCAGCATCCGTGGGAAATTCTCTCATCTCCGCAGTCAATGCAAGCGACTGCAAAACGATATTTCCAGCACATCTTCACATCTCCAGTCTCGAGAGCGGACTTCAATCCAACCCTCGCATCGTCTGGGCATACGTGAAGTTCAAACAACCCGCTTCTGCGTTCGTAAGTGTGCTCCTTATACAATCTGGCAAGTTTGCTGATATACCCACTGAAGGAACTTCAAAATTCAAATATTCATTCAATTGACCTTTTCTTATAATTATATTATATAACTATATTATATCTCATTTATTAACAAAGTGATGTACTGAACATCTCTAATGCTTTTTTGAAATTGCATCTCGGCATTTCTAAAATTTCTGCTAATTTAAAAGTTGTGAAGAGATTTGAGCAATGTTTAGATGTTTACAGAACTAACAACTTCAATTTGACATATCAGCAGTATTGTGTAATTCCAATTTATCTATGATTAGATTTCTTGGAATAACCTAGATAACACTAGTTACATAAGTGTAGACGATGAGATGCATTCTTAAGATTTACTCACACGGTCAATTAACTTAGATGTTAAATGATCGCATGTTAATATTGTTATAGCTGAATCATTTGGTTTATTGTTAAGTAATATAATATTTTGTTTGAACTCATTAATCGTTATAAGTAACCAATTGATGTAAGGTGCTTCCATACTCGCAGGCATAAATTCTAAATTGATTGGTACACATATCAGTGGATTAGTGAAATGTCAATCACACTGAAGGCTTGGAAAGATGGTCCTTCATTTGCAGCTCAAGGAGAGGTAAAATTATACAAATATATTTTACATTATGTAATTAGAATTTTATATTAACGAAAGAATTTTGAAAATGGTTTTGCAAAACATACATGTGATAAAGAGTCTATTAAGACATGTTCAGTTTTTTTGATATCCTCTCGTTTTTTTTATAGTACAGGTTATGTTATTGCCAGACTGCGGAATGAAGAATTAATTTTAATTATAGTTTAATCACTGTTATGACTTTTATTTTTAAATGCTATTGTAAAACGGGTATTTTTTCCTAGACGTATCTTTCGTCAAACGGATTTCTTTTGAGTGACGTACTAGGTGGCCCAAGTTGTTTGGATTGGCTAGCAGAAAATTTTGAAGCAAGAGAAGATGATATTTATGTGGTTTCGTATCCTAAAACTGGTGAGTAGATAGTGCGAGTAAAATATTTATTACAAATCATTACCTTTTATAAATGGGTTCCATGTATGGAAAACGTGTTTTCAAGTTTTGTGTTCAACTTGAGAAACGCAATTCATTCACCCGTCAATTATCCGAACGTCTGTTGTGCGAACGACCTGTTATCCTTAGCCATAGCCTACAAAGAAAGACACTCTTTCTTTGTAGGCTATGTCCTAACAATGGTATTCGAGTAGATGTGGAGGGATTCCACTTAAAGTTATGTAAGTCGTATGTTGTACATTCGAATGGCTAGTGTTCTGTGCATATTTATTTCACTTTTCTGCCGTTAAATAAAATACTAAAGCAGAGGCAAACGATATTATCCATGAAAAACAAAATAACAATGAAAGGTCATAAAACAAAGAAAACTTGACGTTTTTATGTTTAAATTATGCGGAACACATATGTAGTAAGTTGTGTAGTAGTAAGTTATGCATGTAATAAATTACTGTATGTATACTGTACTCGTAAAATCATAGGAAAAGATTTTTCTCTTTCATGAACATAAACTTCTAATGTCTGATTATGCGAACAACAAACCGGTTTCATAAACACTTAATTAGTTCGCATTATCGAGGTTTTACTAATATTTCAACATTATCACTTGTTGGTGATTGCTGAACCACTGCCAATGATTTTCTTTAATGCTTTATTTTTAGTTTTTTTTTTCCAAATTTGACACAAAATGCATAGAGCACACATGCTGTATGTACGTCATTTTAAAATGTATATGTGCTACATTTTACTCCAAGTTTTTGATTATAGAAATTTTCTTTGCTTAATTCCACCTATTACCAAATATTTTATTGTAGTTTATTATTATTATTATTATTAATTTTTTAATAATTATTATTAACCGGAACTAAGTACCGGTATCTTCCGAGAATTTCATGTCAGAAGATGTTTAGTCTAGTGCTAAGACTGGGGTATGACACCAGGTTTTCTCGGGGTTCTTCTGTTCCTCCTGCATCAAAAACATAAAAAAAAACCTATTCCATCTTCATTCCAGTATTTTATGAATTAATAAAGTCTGAGAGCCAAATGATGCAGCACCAAGGAGTAGTTCGTGCTGCAAAGTTTAAGTACCTACCTACCTTACCTTTGTATTAAAATTATTTTTGCACTAAATTATTATGAATAAAGAATTGAAAAAGATAAACTTACTGCTATGATTCCGATAAACTAAAAAAGACCAAAAAGACTAAAGACCAAATCGACCAAACGAAAAAGACCAAATAAGTACCGGCAGTTGTTTTTACATCAGTTGATCGTTAAACGATTAGTTCTATATGGCATGGTACAATGTTTTTCTAGGAACGACGTGGGTTCAAGAGATAGTTTACTGCATCATGAACGACTTGAATTTTGAAAAAGCCAAGACTGTACCACTGAGAGATTCTTTTCCATTTCTTGAATTTAAAACCCACATTGAAATGGGTACTGTAGGTAAATTAAAAGATCCCAGACTCATCAAGTCTCACTATCCGTATTCAATTTTACCTCAGTCGATTAAAGATAAGAAGTGCAAGGTAAAAATCCAATTGCAAAATTACTTTGCGAAAATTTCTATTTTTAAAATTCTTTATTGTTCATTGCATATTTTCAGATCATTTATCCTATGCGGAATCCAAAGGACACTTTAGTGTCTTATTATCATTTCATGAAAAAAAATCCTTATTTCCAATGTGAAGAAGAGTTTCCAACGCTTTTTGATTCATTCATCAAAGATGAAGGTATTATTCTGCTATAGTGACATATAGAGCAAATGTAAATTCTACATGTCCAAGCAACTAAGCAAGCCTGCTTATTTGTGAAGTGAATGGTGTTTGTTATTATACAATGTAATCTAGTTGTATGATTGCATGTATGCATAATGAATGAGTGCTTACAATTACTCTTCACTGTATAATAAATTGTATAGCACTCTGTGGTATCCACCACAGTGGTTTCCAAACTCGCTTGAATCAGGGTACCCTTAATGTATACAGCTTCTTTCCATGGTGCTTAAGACAGAAGAATTGTATTTGTTACTTACGTATTCTTTTTTATATAAATTATATAATCTATTTTATATTAAAAACTGTAAATTTAGAATATCCCACGAAATATCTGTTAGATAACTGCTGCACTTCAGGGTGCCACGGCACAGTTTGGAAATCCCTGTTGTATAGCACAGATGCACTGTTTCTTATTGATTCTTTTATATACAAGTAATATAAAAGCGCTCTCTCATAACACATTTATCTAATGTATTTTAAATTTATAATGTACTTAAAACTAAATTTTGTTAAGTACTTATAGTGCTATAACCCAAACAACCTAGAGGGCAATCGCATGATCTAGTTTGAATAAGAAGTGGTTTTCTTTCATTTTTCGACAGTGATGTATTCTCCATTTTGGAAACATATACTTGAAATGTGGGAAATGCGACATCATGATAACATTCTCATTGTTAGCTATGAAGATTTGAAACGGGTAAAAATTGTGTTTCTTTTTTTAATATTTACGTAATTTATGTTCATGATATCCAATATATATTTATTCTCTGCTACTACTTTATGGTTCATTGTTTATATTTCTTATATTACTATTTATATTTTGTATATTACTATTTTTATTTCTTTAGATTTGGTTTTATTTTTTTGTTTTGTTGTTAAGCATTAATGCTACTATTAATTAGCCTGTTCAGGATAGTTACGCTACTCCTCCAAAGCTAGGATTCACCCACCGGTTGGCTAAGCATCCCCTCTTAAGCCTCCTTACGATTTAGGTTTTAGTTTTGGGCCCATATTGAATACAGATCGAACAAAATGCCAAATAGATGGCGAGCGTGACAGAGAGAAAAAGAGACTACATCACAACGATAGTTCTTTAGGACGGAACATAATAATAGAATAATAAAAGGTGTTGGGTCTCAGCTGATTTTTTAATATTTTTTTTTTAAATAACACAATATTATTTTCATCATTTTCAGGATCTTAAATCTAACATTCGAAAGATTGCCAAGTTTTTAGGAAAGTCATTTACTGATGAGCAGATTCAAAAGATTGCGCAACATTGCAGCTTTGAAGATATGAAGGAAAATCCAGCGACAAACATGAAAGGTTTTATGGATGGTTTCATGAGAAAAGGTATCTTTTAAAATTCCACTTTTAATATTTGGAATGAAAATGTTGGTTTATAATTAGATCTACGTTTATTGTTTGCAAAGGTGAAGTTGGTGATTGGAAAAACTACTTTTCTGATGAAATGAACGATAAAATGGATGACTATATTGATAAACATTTTCGAAAATCTGGAGTTGTGTTCCAGTACGAGATATAGGTTTTTAGCTGGTAATGTTCTGTTATTTAGTAACATTCATTCTGATGAATAAAAAATTTACAACTTATTTCTTGAATCCAGCATTAGTTTTGAATTTGTATTAAATAATTTAAATTGAATTGACTTGTATTTCTTACTACATCATGAATAATTTAAATTAAACTGGCTTTTGCATGTTGTGTTTCTTACTACATCATGTGTGCCTCATCGAGTAAGCTTTTTACACTTACTGTATGACCAGATCACTATTCAATATTATAAATGGTACAGTATTTTTTTTTATTTTGGTATTTTACATCCCATTGGGATCTTTACAAACAGGATAATATTTTAATTTACAAGAAATGGTTATCAAATATTGCAAAATATGTTTCTTTAGAGAGATTTTGAAATGAATACATGTAGGGATACATTGATGACAGGTAAATGTCAATTTTCGAATTGGGAAAAGTAATTGAATTCAACTGAAAATGGTATTGTAAGGATAGCGATTGAGTTTAAGAGAAGGAATGGTAGGACAAATTAGTTTATAAATTTGGGTAGTACGGGTAAGTGGGTCGGAGGGAAGGTATTGGAACCAAAAAATGAAGTGGGTGCTTACTGATTCTAAGAGATTTGGGAATTTCAATTAGTCAATGGAAAGTGGTCAATTGGGTAATCGACATGAGTCCACGGGTTCTTTAAAATGTGGAGACTGGAGATAGATTGGTAGCGAGTGAAGTTTAAAAACATACGAATGATTCCACGATAAGCAGTTTGCTTACACGAAAACTTTTAGTATCACTCCAAATAATGATACCATAAGTAATGAACAATTTTAGTTTTAATATATGTGAGTGTTTCTTTATATGTTAGTGTATTCTTAAGATTTTTTTATTAAGAAGATTTGACGGTTTAATTTTTTTGTGGTAGCCTCTATGTGAAATGAGAAATTTAGGTTTTGGTCGAACCAGAGTCTTAGAATTTTGATGGGAGTGGACGAGGGAGTATTTAAATTTATGAGATTCATGTGGTTGGTTTTCAAAGTATTTAAATTTAATCCGTGGAGTTTGCACCATTTGGAGATGGTGTTGAGGTTATTTTTAATGTGATAGTTGATAATGTGTTGTTCGTCGGGGGGAAAGGCGTAGAACATGATGTTGTCGTCGACATAATTAAAGATAAAAGCTTCCGTGTTTTGGTTATGCATTGAGTTAGCTACTAGAAAGTAAAATAATGCACTGTTAGTGAATCCCTGTACAATGCCATTAGTAGATGGTGTTTTGGTACTGGTCTTCCCAGAGATTTAAAAGAAGCGATTGATTGGAAAGGAAGTTTAACAACAATTTTATGGTTGTAGAAAAATCACCTAATTGGATGCATTGATGAATGACGAAATTACGACTCAAGCAGTCATAAGCTTTGCTTATATCAGTCTAAATTACAATAATGTTGTAAGAGTTGGGGATAAAGTTGTTGACGATGTGTAAATATATAGATGGTAGCATAAAAATATAAGATTTGTATTTTACAGTGCCGTAAAATACGGCACAACACAATATATTACGAATGCTAATTATGTTATAT
This sequence comes from Cryptops parisi, assembly GCA_034695005.1. Lineage (NCBI taxonomy): Eukaryota > Metazoa > Arthropoda > Chilopoda > Scolopendromorpha > Cryptopidae > Cryptops > Cryptops parisi. The sequence continues at coordinate 45,252 of JAQIWH010000349.1, read as the reverse complement.
TTTTTAATAAAAAACATAAAAAAAACAAGAATGAAATAATGGATTTTGTAATGAAGAACATACTTATCACAACGCATAACATATCATGGTTTATTGATGCTTGGTGACATTAAAATCTACATTATTTTAAGTGTCTGTTATTTTTGCTGGATGAAACTGAAAGATTCATGGATAAACCAAACAAAATAAAGGTATAACAAAATATTGTATCTAGTTTGTATACTTTATTTTCACTTCACATTGTCCTTTATGCACTTTCAAGAATTATAACAACAAACAGCTGATAAAAGCAGATAAAAAGTAACCAAAACATTTTAGACGTAATTTTAGCGTAATTTGAGAAAATGCTTTATTTAACTCATAACATACATTTCAAAGTTGCAACCTTGTAATTCTACGAGCTAATATAATTATAAATATTTACAATCAGAAGTATGTATGATTATATAACGATAATTAAGTAGGCCTGCTGCTGTGTTTACTTCAGAAGTTTATGAAAGGATGCTCCGGAATGATTGACATTGACCTAGATGTGTAAATAAAATAACACTTCCAGTGTTGAATGATTTTTGATGCTTGATTGTCCAATGCAACTGAGGCTTAAACTCCGGTCTCGGTTTTTATAGAATAGGGGAGTATTATATCTCATCTGTAGCACTGGCTATTAAGATAAAATTAACTAATTAGAAGCTACGTTTGCAAACTTTTCACAGATTGAGAAAGTAATATTTGAACAACGATTAGACATTAAATCAACTAACCACTTGAAATCATTGATATCATTTTGTCAATATTATTCTAATTGATTTATGATTTTATAACTTAAAATCACCGAGATTACGCAGATTATATAACTTTGAAAGATAAAGTCTAAGGTGACTACACATCATTAAGATACACAAGAGCTTCTATCAGTATAACCGAATAACTTGGTTCATAATTTAATGTACCTGTAATTTTTTTGTTTGAGCTTCTTCGTGGTTTTAACCAGTTAATTTAAAATAATTTTATAATTGTATTTTATAAATCATTGATACGAAGTGGGTCAGTAAAATGTCGACGATTACACTGAAGTCACTGGGTGGTGTTGATCCTTTATTTCCAGGTTTAGGAGAGGTAAGTTTACACAAAAATACTTTGCATTGATGCAATTTATTAAGTAAAATTTTGAAATTCTTTGCAATATACTTTTTCTCTCAATTCGAAACGCACATTTACATGGTATATTCTGCGAAACAAAGCGAATTTAGTTCAAATAGTTTTTGAAATTCTTCATGATCATTTAATTTGCTGCTGTATTTTTGTGACCATCTGGCTGTTTATATACGTAGTACACTGTTTGACAATTAAATTTAAATTGAACAATAAACATTTCTGAATTTTATTTCAAATTATAGTGTAATTTTTTTATTTTTTCATTTTTTAGATGTACGTTTCATCCAATGGATATTTTTTGAGCGAGTTACTTGGTGGCCAAAGTTCTTTCGATTGGCTAGCTAAAAACTTCGAAGCTGAAGAAGACGATGTCTATGTGGCTTCTTATCCTAAAACTGGTGAGTGCACAGTATGAATACAATATTACAACAAACTTGCTTAAATGTAATGCTGAGCTTTGGGCATGATTGAGAAGTGGACACCCAAGATATTTGTACTAGAGCCCAAGGTTAAACTACAAGTATTCCCAACCAGGGTGGTATGTGCTTATATGTAGTTTTTCCATTTTTGAAATCTTAAATATTAAAGTGCATTTATGTTTCTATTTCACTTCACTTACTAATTGTATTTTAGTTATTAAGATGAATGCAACTGTTAAAATGATGAGAATAACAAGGTCTTTTGCCTAAAGATGCTACTGTTTGCATATGCGTAGCTTACATAAACTTAGTGGTATATGCATATTTTGATTGTTTGTATTGCTGAATAAGCGAAACTCGTCTTGTTTTTTACAGCAACAAACGTCAAGAAACTAAACAATGTTCAGTCTGTTCTGTACATAATTTATTATCATAAAGCGGAAACACTACCGTACTATGAATGCAAAATAAAGTTATTCTATAATTTAATGTTGGTGAATATCATTCACAAGATTCAAAATAACCATTTTTAATTTTCAAGGTTATGTTATGAAGGGCATGTTATGAAACAACTTTCAATAATAAACTAGTCTAAAAATAAATTATATAACTACTTTAGCAACAGATTATATACTGCTTTAGCAAGATGCAACGAAATTACGGAAATGAGGATGTCTGAAGATGCCATACTGCCTCCATTGAGTTCTCTAGGTCAAATCAAAACGATTAAATGATCCACAATTCGAAAAAGTGAAATTCTTTAAAAAATTATCTTTCTTATCGTGCTTTTGAATTTTAATGTACGAAGTGATATACGTTCACAATTTACAATTTACGTCTTTGCAACTTACTCATTCACAAGTGAACCTAATACCAGTATGTAAGGTTTCATTACATGTCCTCTATCATTTTTTAAAATTAGGAATAGTTTTTCTGAATCACTCTATATAATAAATCCTGCTAAGATTACAAAGATCTTAACACGAAATAAACGAAAAATAACATTTTTCAAATATCCCGGGATTTCCTGGGAAGAAAAGTATTTTCCGGGACATGTAAATTAGGTTAAAATAAATTGGGATTTCGGATCCTAATACACACGTACATAGGCATTCTTATGAAAAGCTATTGGTAAGACATTTATTTCAAGAATCATAAATACTCGAAGTAACATTTATGTTTTGTTGCAGTTTGCATAATGATTAATTTTCTAAATATGAGGTTCGTAAATTTTATTTTAGGAACAACATGGGTTCAAGAAATCGTTTTCCTCATAATGAATGATTTGAATTTTGAAAAAGTGAAAGCGACAGTACGAGAATTCAAGTTTCCATATCTTGAGATGAAACTGTCAATCGATCGTGGTTTGATTGGCCAACTTCAAAATCCTAGACTCATTAAGTCGCATTATCCATACTCCATTTTACCTCAGTCGATCAAAGATAAGAAATGCAAGGTAAAAGAAAATTAATTTTTTTTTTTAGAAATAAACCATTCATGCTATATACTTTATTTATTTTCAGATAATATACACTGTACGGAATCCAAAGGACACTGTGGTCTCATTTTACCCTTTCTCGAGGGACAACCCTCTTATTCAGTACAACGGAGATTTTCCAACATTTTTTGAACTTTTTATCAACGATGATCGAAGTATTGATTATACTATAATCCGGTTAATATTTTAATACTAAACCATCATGTATGACACTTTTATTTTTAATTTTTCATCAGTGATGTATTCACCATTTTGGAAACACGTACTTGAGTACTGGGAACAACGTCATCTTGATAACATTCATATTGTTCAATACGAGGATCTTAAAAAAGTAAGTTGTTTTCTTTTCGCGACTTCTGGGTTTGTAGGCAAACACGCTTGTGGCGCTAACACTTGTTTTCAACTAACCCAAATTATCTGTCTATGATTATGTTTACTAGTTTAGGTTAATTAAAACAGGTATTCTTGTTTTTTCAACTAACCTAAACTCATAGACGATCCATACTCATAGACACCATTGATGGTTTAGATAGTAAAAAACAACTACGATACTAGCGCCACAAGAGTGTTTACCATGCAAACCCACAATATTTTTCAATTCATTTTAATATGACTGTATACAGTGTATAGTATGTACTATACACAGCATGTCGTCACATTCTGCTTGAATAAAGTTTTGTTGTTTATACTGTACTGGGTCATTCCACGTAAAAAGTGACAATGTTTTATGGGGAAATTTTACTCAAAAGTCGAATAACTTGAAAGTAGTTCTTAGAAAGGATTGTGTTTGAATTTCAATGTTCCACTGTACATGTATCAGTATCAAAGCAATTTCTATTTTGTACAATTGTAAAATTATTAAATTTGTGTTTGAATTACAGTTTTTTTATACTTAAAAGCAGACTTTTTGGTCACTACATTGCCCATTGTCTACAACTTTTTTTAATTGTTCAATATGTTAAAATACAAATATTATTCAAAAATACAGATGTTAAAATACAGAGGTTTATTTAATGTGCACAAAATTTATTCTTAATTGTCTCAAATCTAGAATCCTAATAATGCTGTTCGAGAAATCGCTGAGTTTTTGGGTAAGTCATTTACCGATGAGCAAATACAACAAATTGTGGATTATTCCAGCTTTAAAAAGATGAAGGAAAATCCAGCGACCAATTTTTCGCAAATGATGAAAACATTTATGAGGAAAGGTACAATTATTTATTTTTCACAATTTTTCATCTGGTATGGGTAGGGTAGGAGTATTACATTTAATGTACAGGGTGTTGGGATTTTTGTGGTGTAGTAAGTTTGAGTTTCTTGTTCTCGAAGGTGAAGTGGGTGATTGGAAAAATCATTTCACCGATGAAATGGATAAGAAAATGGACGCATACATCAAAAAACATTTTCAAGGAACTGGTCTTAAATTCCAGTACCAGATATAAATTTCTCTAATACGGTAACTTTTTAGTTATAACATAACATTCATTCCTCTGCAGCATTTATAATTAAACAGCTGACAAGCACGAACTGTTATTTTTGTTAAGAAATAATAAGTTTTTTAAAAAATAATAATGTAGTTTTTTATCGTCTGTTCACTAAATGAAGTGTTGATGAAAAATTTAAAATTTAAACTAAATATTTTTTATAGTACTGTAATAGCACTATTATTGCAGCAGTTAATAGCTCTGTACAGAAAAACGCATAAATTTATAGTAATACGCATGTTGTTTTTTGTATGTATGTTTTACGATTGCTAAACAGCAGTCAACTAATCAAAAACTGATTAGCCCAAAAAATTAATGGATTGATTATGCAACGTGAGTTTAAGTTTTCTTTTGTACTTTGGCTTGGCATTAACATGTTTGATAACCTTTGTCCAAAACCATGCGTCCATGTCATTGAATTCACAAGGCAAGCTGAAGTCAAACATGTCGTTCAACAACGGCTTCATTTCTGCAGAACAGCAGAAAGCATTTCAACAAGACGGGGCAGTTTGTTTGCGAAATGTTTTCGATGAAAAATGGCAAGACATTGCAATTCGAGGCATCAAGGCTACTCTTGAATCACCTAGTCAGTACAGCGAAGCTTTGGTTGGATACAACAATTCTGGAATTTATTTCAACGATTACTGCAATTGGACCAGAATCAAAGAACTGAAAGAGTATGTTTTGTATTCCCCCGCTGCTTCGATCGCTGGAGAACTGATGAATTCCAAGGTGAGTATGGATCTAAGTGGGCAAATTTAAAAATAATTAATATATAATAAGACCTCAATCTTTTGAAGTACAGTACACCGCTCCCAGGACATAATGTCATTTTTACAACATTTTAGTATTGTTACAACCTTTTATTTAACTTGATTTGGCGACTAAACAATCTTGAGAATGGTTCAACTGTTTCAAATCGTGTATGTCATTTTTAACCACGTTTCGTGTATCGTGGGGACTTGAAATATGGTGCACAGATTAGTCACGTTTGACAATGAAATCTATCAAATTTTTCAATGTCGTGTCAATTCGGAGCTATTAGCACGTGAAAAGTCGTTTTTTTCACGTTAAAGTGTAACATGTTCTGACCTACATGTTCATTTGCTATTGTTGTACAAGGAAATAGGAAATGTTGTAAATAGGAAACGAAGATTTTTAAAATTACTTGTTTAATTTGGCTTGACCGTTGTGTGTGTGTGTTTAGATATATGTGCGCGCGTTTCAACATCTTTGCAGTCTATTTTAACCCACTTTCCAGAAAGCTGAAATTTTGATGGATTAATATCGTCTCAATTTTTCAAAAATATCACGTGAAGGTGGAGTTTTTCTCGTAAAGTATTGTTGATGATAACAACCACATATTTATTTCTAAGCATTGCTGCTTTAAATCAGGCATTGTTATAAATAAACATACCTATCTACATACATATATATTACGGTATATAGTTTACTACATAATATATCTGAGTTTACAATTATTAAAATTTATTAAAATAAACACTTAACAAATCAACAAAAATATATTTTCAAGTATTTGTCTCAAATAACCTTACTTTTAAATTTGGTTTAAAAACAAAAGCACTGTATCAAGTTACGTTAAAGAGTTGTACTAAAAAACTAAGTTTTTGGCTATACTGAGCTGTGATCTTACTGTTGTTGCTCACACCCTTATAACCGATGCCCATTGCTTGCTGAGCATTGGTTATAGCCGTTTATAGTGGGATTATCATCAGTGGCATTACTAGAGGGAAAGGTCACATCAAAATCTTAACAATATAATTTAAATTGCTATGTCTTCTTTTTTTGGACGAGGCGGGATTCGAACCTACACCACAGGATGAGGGGAGCTCAAAAGAGTAGCGCTTAGACCACCGAACGAACACATAAAATAACTCTCTCACATTGAGCTTCAAAGCCTAACGGGTAACCGTGCTTCTGCACGGGCATCAGCTAGTGACTATAGAATGTTTGCGAAGTGTTTCAGTAGAAATTCATTACATTTTTCGTGTAATAATATTATGAACACAAAACGTTTTCGTAAGACCAGCTTATACAGTATGTACTACTACTATTACAAGGCTAAAATGCCATGCTGTTAATTTTTTTTTTTTTTTACACATTTATTTACTTTTCACATTAGTATTCGCCAGTTAGCTGTTGCTATGCGCGGTGTTACGCTGGAAAGCCTTCAAAAGGTGTAGCAATGCGCTGTGATCGGCAGGAAAGCACTACAAAGCTGTAGCTATAGCTATTCGCTGTGCTATACAGGAAAGCAAAATCGCTTACTTTGGAAAAGTCATGACGATCGATGATTGAATCACGTGATACAATTAAATGAACTCTGTCACTCATAATTTTTTATTAACATTTTTAGCAAAATAAAAAATATCTGGTGTCATCAAAGAGATGTTAAATGTGTTGGACCTTCTAATGCTCATGTACATCAGAGCATAATGCTTTCGAATAATGTTTTATAGTTGCTGATCAAGAGTTCACACCATGGGGGTGGGAGTGACACCAACCTTAGTGACGCCACTGGTTATCCATAATATATGGTGAATCACAATTCAGTCCCAGAGTATTAAAAAGTAGTGTATTAAAAAGGAAAATAGTTCTAGTATTAATTTATCAACAATAAAATATTTTTGAAAGAAAAATTGTTTACCTGTCTGACCGGGTACACTTTGTTAATATTTCCACGATATTTTGCATCCTTCTCCTAGATACTGTATAATGCACAAACTGGTTTCAGGAAGATTTTTCGTATTTTTCATTTTTCGTGTACTTTTTAAATGAAGAGCTTCGGACAATATAATGATAAGCCACATTTTTTTTAATTGCCCTGGAGAACCGTTTTTCTGGTGATAAACTCCATAGAGTACCATACCGAGTGATTGTTTATATTCTGCTGCCATTTTCTGGAAAAATCCAGGAAGTGGGAAAGTAACTAACTAGAAACATTACTGAGACACAATTTGATGTAAAAATGTCATTTTTTGAAAAGTGTAGCTTATCATCACTATATTGTCCAAAGCCCTTCAAATGTATAAAAAAATTGCATATACTATAGATTTGCAATAACGTTGATCTCTGGATTATTTACAGATTAGCTTGTTTACGTTTTAGCTTGACTTGTTGATAATGTAAAAGTGTTTGATGAAGCAAAACTAGGCCAAAAAGTCATTGATAGCCAAGGTTTTATTTCACGCAGATATCAGTTTTCTATCATGAACATGTATTAACCAAGGAACCTGGAACAACTAAAAAAACACCATGGCATCAAGATCAACCGTACTATCCGTTTGATGGCTTTAAGGTCAGTTGCACCCAAACTCGGTTGACAAGCATGTTCTGTGGTGCACAATTCAAACTATATCAGCAACAAATTTTCCGTACTCACTTATCATACTGCATACAGATAATGACTTTACTTGATCAGTGTTGGACCTAGTACCTTGTAATTTATACAGTATCTACCGATATACAAATAAATCTTTAACATCAATAAGCTACACCAACATTTCTTTTGAAGTGTGGTCCTAGGACCCCCAAGGGTTCCCAAAACATTTTCAGGGAAATTCGGATACAATTTTTTTTTTATAATACACTAACTACTATGATGCTATTTACAACCTACATGTTTTCAAATAAAAAATTTTTTAATTATAAACAACTTTTATTGCAGGGAATTAGTTAAAAATAGAAACGAAATTATTATGTTTCTTGATACGTGTAATTATTTTAATCATTACTTAAAAATTAAGATTATGCAAAATGCAATGCAAATTGACAAAATTATTTTAGAATTTGATGTAGTATTTCATTCTAGAATTTGTGTGAAGACAATTTTACACACTTCTTAAAATTTCAGCTGAATTTTAAAAGGAGGATAATTTCATCTCTTGGGGTTCTCAAAAATCTTTTTGGGTGTTGAAAGGGTCCTAAGTTCAAAATGTTTAAGAACTGCTGCACTACGCTAGGCCTCTAGCAGTTTTAAGAGTGAAATGCAACTGTAAATCAGTTAACATGAAGCTTAAAGAGAATTAATTGTTTAGTTTTGCTTCAATATTTAGAATTGCTCGATATGGATGCCAGTGGATCCTGTTTCGCTGGAAACGAGCCTTCAGTTTGTAAAAGGATCTCATAGATGGAATCGTTGGTTTTTTCCACGAAAATTTCAAAATGAGAATAATTACACCATTGACAATTACAAGATGGTGAATTTCAATGATAAAGTTTTCGAGGAAGTTCCAGAAATAAAGGAGAACAGCATGCAACATGAAATTATTTCTTGGAATCTTCAGGTAAACAAACAGTGCTAAGTTAAAAAGGCCTCCTGTCACGCAATGTTTGGTGTGGCAAGTCTAGCATTGGGAAAACTAACTTTGGCTTCTTATTGAAAACCAATTGGCAAAAAGCTGACAACACAGTTGTCCACAAATTATTCGAATTGACACACCAAAAATTGCATATCAGGAGACCTTTGTTTGAAAATTTATTCAGAAATACATAAAATTGAATCCTTGGCCCTGAATCAAAAACCCAAAAAGTGTATATATGGAATTAATAGTGCATGCTTGATCAAGTTTCCAATGTATCGTTTCTCATGTTTGGCATTGATTACATGTATTTAATACCAATAATTTCCATGTCAATTGCACTTTCAAGGAACCTGTTATGAAGTTTTAAAATTTTATATTGGTGTATTTCACTGTATTGCAAAGGAAATCTTGTGTAAGTTGCTATCATGTGGGAAACCTGAATGTTAAGAATATATCATTTGCATTTAATTTTAATAGCCAGGCGACTGTGTGGTATTCCATATGCTTACATTGCATGGAGCTGCAGGTAATCCTACAGTGAATGCTCATCGCAGAGTATTGTCAACAAGATGGTTAGGTAATGTTTTTGCAATATTATTTTCTTTGATACAGTATATACCGGCATGTTACCAGCAATGTATAAAACCAGGCATTATATAGAATGCCTAAGCATTGTAAACAATGCCAAGCCTCTTTTGGCAAAGTATGAAATAACACCTTGTGAAAACTGTTTAGGTTAGTTAAGATTAGTGTAGGTTAGTTAAGATTTTAAGCCCCGCTGTAACGTAAATTCTTGCTTAATGTGACTATCCGAATGCTAATTTCATACATAGCCTGAACCAGGCTTGGCATTCTGTAGAATGCTATAAATTGCTGGTAACATATACATTTGTTACCAGCAAATGTATATGTTACCATGATATTAAAATATCATGCTAATTTAACATGTTATTTAGCGTTACACTGAAAAACACATAAAATGTAGGCTCAATTTCTGAAGTAGGCTACAGATAGATTGTACATTTGTTTGCATTTTATATACGAGGGCGGGCTAATTAGTGATGTGTCCACCTGCATACAATAAGTTGAAATCGAGATAAATGAATAAGCTAATTGGAAATTGTAAAAAACGTTTATTTTAACAGGTAAATGATAGTTTTTTAATGAAATCTGTTTAGTGCAACACATTTTGTCACAACGTCTAATACACTGCTGAATTCCATTGAAATAAAAGCTCTAGTCTTGGCAAGCACACCACAACGTCAATTTCTTTGACTATCATGAATATCCATTTCACCCTTATTAGTTGATTTCAATCTAACAACCCATCTTCGGACAAATTCGGTTACTACAATCTACTTCAACAATGTATTGTACTTCAACAGTACAATACCTTGCCATACTACTTCCTGTACACACATACACAACAATGCGATCACTTGAGATACTTGTAGACAAGATAGACTTTCAAACTCAACTGTAAACAAATGGCAATCACCGAAGTTTCGTGCGCACTGTGCTTGGAGGCGTCACTTTCCAGCCAGCTCTCATATAAGTGTCTCACAATTGTAACTATGACAATTTGTATTTGTTTGTATTGTTATTGTAAATATTATGGATGTTTTTTAATTTACCCATGCTCTATTTTACTCAGTATACTTGCTGAACCTCTGGCAAGAGTGGCTTAGGTTCACCTCCCAATTGTGCCATGTAGATTCAGTTTGAGATCCGACACCACGGGGGCATGTTTTGTCGGGGATCTTTCGTTTCCTCCTGCTTCACAAAAGCCTATTCCATCTTCATCATCATCATTCCTGTACGTTCCAATTTAATAAAGTCTGAGGGCCAAATGACACAGGCCAGTCGATGTGTTCGTAAAAAATAACCAAATACCTACCTACTTGCTGAACATTCGGACTAAACTAACACAGAATTTGTTTGCCATCATAAAATGTAACAGTCACATTTAGTTCTAGTTTCAGTGTTAGTTTCAATGAATGCAAATATTTTTATTTATTATATTATACAACTGGTACTGGTCCTTGATTTATTTTAAGTTTCTACAAAACCTCTTTAAATTGAAATTCCCATAAAACGAAAAAAGTGCACAATTGATAAGAAGCATTTGCACCACAAGTGACTAACACATTTTGCAAGCAACATAGCAAATGTAGGTGAATGCATTGTCACTTGCACAAAATTGCATAACAGCATTGTCATATAATGAACATCTGGGAGGATTTCTCCAATCTCAAAATCGCATAGTCAGATAAATTAAGGATCAAGTAGTACATAACTACTGATTTTGCAATACAAATGCATTGTAGCAATGAAACTTCACAAATCATAAAATTATATTTATAGGCGACGATATAACATTTGCTAATCGGCCCTGGCAAGTGTCACCTCCAATAACTGGTGGTTTGAATCAAGGTGATCCACCTTACACGTCGAACATTTTCCCAATTGTTTGGCAAAGGTAATTATTGCAAGTCCTTATAACTTATTGGGCTCCTGCTTTAAAATAACTTACTAATAGTTTTTTTTATTATATACTTGTTTCTTGTTTTATTTAAATAAGCAACACCTATTAAAAAAACAATGGAAAATGTTTATTATGTTAACTTTTTCTTACAAATAACCAGTGATGGGCAGCAACTACTTTAAAAGTGATTCAACTACAATTACTAACTACTACTAAAAAAAGTAATTGTAACTACTAGTTAACTATAATTTTGCAAAAGTAATTACAATTACTTTTAAAGTAGTTGAGTAATTGTAACTACTTTTGTCAACTACTTCTCCACTGCTGTGGCAACACAGCAGTGGAGAAGTTAATAGCAGTTAATTTCTTTCATACAGCAGTATGAAAGAAATTAACATTTTTATGTATTTCAATAGTTATTTTATTTTAGTCTTAATATTTTTGTTCCTAACTAATAATGAATAGCTCACTGCAGTAGTGTGACTAGATTAAACAAATGCATTGATAAATTATAAATGAATTACAGTATAATACATTTTAGTTTCTGTTGTATTATCGTTTACTATGCATTTAACGAAGTCACGTTTAGAGAAAATAGTTCGGCAAATTAGGTTTACACATAGAGGACTGCGTGCAAAATTATCATCTTTTCAAATATATTGTCACCATTATGTTTTAGGGTGGTGTTGGTTATGATGTTGACTACAGCTAAATAGCAACAACTTGTAGCTATTTTGTTGTTTATTTTTATTGAATTACTGGGATGATTCTGAAAATTTAAAGTAGTTATTTGTTAGCATTATTGGCAGCAATTTAACTACATAGTTGTAACTACTTAATAAAAAGTAGTTATAACTACTTGGTAATTATTGTAAAAGTAGTTTAACTAGTAGTTCAACTACAAGAAGTTGAACTACTGCCCATCACTGCAAATAACGTTTTCTAAGCATTTGCTTTTTACATTAGACCGTGAACCATTTCATCTCTATGACAACTGGGCAGTGATCCACCGTCGGTGAAGAAATATGCTTTGGTTTGAACAATCGAGCAATTGAAGGCAGGACGAGTTGGAGTGAATCTAATATGATAAACAAAAGACGGATATGATATAACCTTCGAATGAACAGTTTCCGAGCTAACAGCAAATATACTAACGCTTTCTCCAAGCCTTTGGAAACTTGTGAACAATGTTTTGGAGACGCTGGTAGCACCACATATAACGCTATCAACTTTGGCAACTATGGCAAACAAATAACCGTTACACAAAATTAAAATATTTATCAAAAGTTTGGTTTTGGAAGTGATCACATACCTGTTCAACAAAATTAATTATTTCATTCAGTTCGAAACTTGAAGGTCCATGCTCGCAGAAAATGGTCAACCTTTGCAAATTTTGACAACAGACTAAAGCATTTTCAAGACGATGCATGACGACATCGTATTTCTGAACCAACCTGTAACAAAAGCCAACATGAGTTTTTACTTTTATGAGATGGACAAACAGCAACAGTTAACCTTACCTTAAATCTTTCAATTTATGACAAAACATTAGGGCTTCTAATAGTGAGGAACTGTACTTGAAGCACCCTTTCGGTCCAATGTCGCACAGACTTAGATGTTGCAATTCTGGACAACTTTTACACACTTTGATCAAAAAGTTCCCAAACACAACCCCAGGCAAATTGTGAAGAATGAGAGAGTGTAGGCACGTCCAATTCGCAATGCAAAAAAGATCTTTATCATATACTTTATTGCATATATTTCCACATGGCCTACAAAAGACATCGTAAATCATTGAGTACACTACTGTATATATGACAATCCCCGTTTCAAAAAAGTCACTTACGTTGTGGCTATGTCAGCTTTGATTACAAGCATCTTTAGTTTGGTACAACTGACAGTTAAAGGGAACAATCGAGCACCTTCAATTTCTTCAACTGTGAACCTGGATTTAACACCTTCTCGTACACTCCCAGAATGAACTGAGTAAAAATTACCTAAGCCGCCAAATGAATTGGGCCGGCACGTCTTTCCCAATGTTTCATCAGTCCATGCGAGATAACAAGCTGGTAATGCCAGACTTTCAAGATCTGCAAGGGAGTATACCAACTAAGCATTATTAATTCACATCAAGAACAATCCTTTTATATCCAACAAACCTAACCTTACTTTTTGCATTGATAAGGCAAAGACAAGGGTTAACAGAGTCGTGGTAATGAGTTCCAAGAAGGTTAATGGACGATAGATTTTGGCATACATCCACAACTAACTTCAATCCATTGAGAACCTGTAATTAGGTGTATGGTATAGATATAGAAAAATAATAAAGATTTGTACTACTAAAACACATAGGCAACATACCTCAGGTGGCTCTTGAAGTTGACAATCCTTAAGACTAAGTGACTGCAGCGCTCTACAGTTAGAAGCCAGTGCCTCAAAAACTTCAAAGTCTAATTTATGCCAGTCGAATGATAACTGACGACAGTGAGAGAGTCCTTCCCCCTGTTGAAGAATTTTCTTCAAAAAAGTAGCATATTCTGCACCCCCTACATTACCCCTAAAAGAATACCAGATATATAGTAGGCATACCATTGAAAAATTGATCAAAAAATTTGACAACACTGAACAAAGAATTAATGAATTATTCCCACCGGATCACTTGATGGCTTTCACTACGATATCCATCCAAACTTAGCATTGTCATGTTTTGAAGCAGTGGAATGGTTATAAGGTGTTGTTCATATAACTTCACTACAATAATAGTTCAAAAATTGATTATTTAGTTTAGTTTACAAATCACATTTGAAAGTGAAGTTTCATGCTAACATGTAGCCTACCAATGTTCTGGTCCGAGCACAAGCCATAGAGACCCAAGTGTGCTCAATTACACTTAAAGGCTGCCTGACACAAGCAATTTGTGGACAACTGTGATGCCAGCTTCTTGCCGACCAGTTTTCATTGGTTTGGCAAACAGCTGGCATCTCAGTTATCACAAATTGCTTGAGTATCCATACCACATATTGTGTCAGGTGGCATTTAGGAAAGTTGAAAGCAACTAACTATACTACATGGGTGATATGATTTCTAATCTACCCAATACACATCTGATCTCATCATTGTGTAACAGTGTATGGAAAGGTATGCAAGCTATTTTATGACCCTGAAACGGATCATCTATGCTTGGATTTCCGCATCTTGTATTTGACTATAAGAAATTTTGTATCAAATCATAATTCATTATGCAGTTGAACCTCTTATAACAAGATAATCCCACAAAGAAATTATACACAACAACCAGTTTGAAGAGTAAAACACTCTTCTTCATACTAGCAAAACTCCCAACGAGAATCATTCAGTGACACCCTATAGAGAAGCCTGTCTGTTGTCACTCTTGTAGTGGAGTTGCAGATCTCTGTGCACAATTTTGTCTGAAGCAATGTAGAAATGTGGTTCCATTTTTTTGAAAAAAAAAAATTAGTGAACTAACTAATTATTGCCTACACTCCCCCCCCCCACCCTCCCAGACTAAGTGAAAGAAAACAAAAAATGACTCGCTGTTAAAATGAAAGAAAATTTTTAAGGAAATAGCCCACATGGGACTTGAATGAAAGTCAATGAACTTTTGTAACCCCCCCCCATGTTTTTTTTACAAACAATAGGTGAACTAATTTAAAAACATTTTATTTTAATATAGAAAGTGCGTCAAGAGAATTTTGCACAAATCAAGCACTTTATAAAGTAGAATGCTGTTTCTACAATGGGATACTCCCGTTGCACAGTGAATGCTGTGCATGAATTAAACATTGTTGTACGAGGCTCGACTGTACTCCTTTTCATTACTAGTAAAGTTTGTTGAAAATTATGAAAGATACAAAATTTAATTGACCATTTGATCGCTTTTTCCCAACACTTTTTCAATCAGATTGTAAACTTTTCGGTTTTTGATATTTTCTACAAAATAGTGGAAATAACTTCTTAACTAAGCACACTGCAGCTTCCTTGACAAGTCCAGATTCCTCGGAGAGTTTCACTAGGCAACGCTGCCTTGAGTATTTCATAAATAAATCGTTCCAATCCAAAACCCGTAAATATTCGAAAGACAAATTTGCATTCCTGTAATTCAGGCAACGCCAGACCACATGGGATGGACGTCGGCATCGGAAGACTTCTGTTCAAAGTAGTCGACGTTTCACAGACAGTGAGATATTTTAACTGTTTGCAGCAATGTAGTAGAAAGCACACTTGCGAAAGCTGAAAGGGACTCGTCACTTGAACTTTTAGACTCTGTAAATGAGACAGGGACACCTTAAACACATCACAGCACATTTTGTTCAGGTCGGACATTTCGATATTGTCGTCCCATGTCAACGAAAGCGTTTGGAGCTTTAGCACACGAATAATACGAAGAAGGCTTTTAAGGGTCACGTGACAGTCCAGTATTTCGAGATGTTTCAAGTTTTTTAGCTTGGACAAAAAATGTAGTTGCTTTGATGGAAACCAGTAACAGTGGTTAAGATTGATTCCAATAATGTTCATATACCGAATCTTGGGATGTAAAAATTCAGACAGCTTTTCGTATGTTAGGTTATATTCTTTGCTGAAATTTAACTTCCTGAAAGAAACAAATGAAACTATACTGTAATCAAACTAATTTTATTCAACCATAGTGCCAATAGTTGACAAAGATTTACACCACACTTGTTACAATTATCTCATGTATCTCAGACATGGTTGTTCACCATTAATTGATCAACATTTCATAAACCATTAGTGAAGACAAGAATTACAAGCAATTATTACTCTTAATACACCTATACCTCGCTATACGGCCGCTCTTTATACGGCATTTCGCTATAACAGCCATTTTTAATTATGGCACTTTTTCTATTTACGGCCCACAATGTTTCGTTATACGGCCAAAAAAATGTTGTCAATAATCAAAATAATTGATTCGTTATAAGACTTTTCGCTTTGCAGCCAACTTTTCCGGAACGTATCTAAGCCATATAGCGAGGTATAGGTGTACAAGAATGTTGTCATGTAATAAACAATTGGGTTATCTTATCCTAATTTTTTATTTCCACCTCAGTGATCCACTATTAAAGTGATTATCATGCTTATGTTCGGAATTTATTCAGTCTTTCAGCCATTTCCAGCATGATGCGCTTGGCATGTAATGATGTGTATGTTCATTTAATTTTGTATCTATTTTTAAGACCTAGGTCTACATAATATATGAAGGTATAAACATGTTATTAAGCTTTAACATGCATTCGTGAAAAAAGCCATGTTTCACTTTTTGATGATTTTGGCTTTTAATCGGGTTAACTTGCCATGTGCTTATGACTGAGTACTGTATAATATATATTATTTTTAAGAAAATTAAATTTTTAAGATCCTGTTTATTGAACTAGCAAAATGAAGTTTTTAGCAACGGCTCGTCTCTTAAGGACTTCTTTCAGGAAATGCAGGTGTTCTCTATTATCTATTTCATCTTAAAAAATCAGAGTTGAGCCAGTTAGGACACCAATTCACACCTAGTACTCTGCTACTAGTGGAATGTAATTCCCCCAAGCTAACTTAGGGGCGTAAGGATACACAGTGAAAGGAATTCTTGGTCCCTGATTGGTGCTCAGCAAGTAACTGATTCAACGCTGGTGTTTCATCCTGCAATGGACTATAGCAGTGGTTTTCAACCAGTGTGCCACTAGTATCCTTCTAGTTTGCTGTAAGTTATCCATTCATTGTCATTAAATTATATTCTTAGATGGTTCCAGCTAGCTAGCCTTCTCCACTCCAGTTCGATCGACTAACTTTTTTTAAATAGACTAAATAATTTTGTAATTGTTTTTCATAATAAAGGCCTAGTAAAATAAATCAGCATCAACCCAAATATTATTTATATATAGGCCTATCCGTAACCATTTACTACCTACCATGGTCCCTGGGCCTATATAATATTATTATTACTCTGATATAATTTAATAACACACTTAGAGCAACATTTATAACTAGAGGTTAACCCGTGCAAAAGCACGGGTGGTGATAGAATCGAATCCTAATTAAATAAACAAATGCGTAATAGTAATATAGATTCATTGGCAATGATGAAATTGATTATTTAATAACAGTTGAATTATAAACTCGACATTTAGGGTGGAGGAACCACCTCTGAAATGGTACATGAAAATGGTACATATATACGGAATTTTTATAAAAATACGTATGAAAGGAGAGAAGGTTAGCACTCAGCTTAGTAGGCTGAGTGCTGCATTTTGCGAGTGTGACAGACATCAGACAGACATAGCCTATTATGTTAATTAGATGTTTACTTTAAGTTATCTTTACAATGTGGTTGTTAATCTCCTACATGCTTTCAAAATCATATAATGTGGTTAGAGCAGAGTTTCCGAAAGTGTGGCCCGGGACCCACTGGTGGGTCGCGAGCTGATTTTTGGTGGGTCGCCAAAAAATTAAATTTAGATTATGAAGTTATACTTCATTAATTTGCTTAGTTGTAGTAAATTATACAAATAAATAACCATTTTTGCCCCTCCCCATTTTCACAGCAGTGTTTGCTACATTATAAAAGTGGGTCGCAGTCCATAAAAGTTTGGGAGCTCCTGGGTTGGAGTGGAGTATGACAACATCTCATTGTGTATGTAGATGTATAGTGCCACTGATTGAGATTGAGACTATTTATAGAAAAGGGGGCGGGGAAGGGTGGTAAGGTGGTGGCTATAACAACATAAACCCCTCCCTCGCCTCGTGTTAAGTGCGTGAAACTGTGAATTAAATTTTGCTTTAACATTAGGGGTGTAGCAGCAAGCTCATTAGAATTATAATCTTATCCACTTTGATCTTACCCAACCACATGTTGGATGCAGCATATGTGATGAAAACGTTCGCAAACTTTAGCTACATTGAGCAAATCAATCGAAGGTAGGAAGGAGAAAATATGCCCAAGCATTTCATCAGCTAACAGGTTCATATTCATCATCGACGACGATGCCATGATGTCGACTCCCGTGTAATAACTGAGGCATTCACTCATACGTAGTTATTGTACACACGTTATATAAGTTGTCAGTACGCAACCTACAATCAACTGAAAGTGAGAGTTTGCATCGGGGTGCTGTGTTGTGTTTTTTCTTCTTCTTTCTTTTGGCGAGACGGACGAACATTGACACGCGGTTTTCCCGTCATCCACCACCACACGTTGTGCAGAGATGGACAAAATGGCTGCTCAGTACGTTAAAGACGATTCAGGTAACGTTAATTTATAGATTTCTAGCGAATAAGTACCTCGTTGATGCAAAATTTATGATATAGGCCTACTGTGAAACATAGTGAATTTGGTCAATTTTTATTTCTAAGTAATGTTGATAAACGTCGATATAGTGGCCATAGGTTGTCTGCGTAATCGATAAGTTTTATACTCGTGTTATTAAAAAACGATTTGTTAATTTTAATGTAAAGTAAAATAGTATACGAAGAAATTAAAATATACAGATTAGGTAAACTCAAATTATATTCTGAATACCACTGAGAAATTGAAAATTGTTGCATGGTTTAGCATTTTTAAAGCTATACAAGTAAATGTAATGGTATGCACACTATCAATCAATATAAAGAGGTACACTTGGATACAATTACAATTTGTGCAAAATTATAGTAATTTAAACTGGATAATGGTAAATATATTTTTTGTTTTGCATACCATGTTAACACTGATGCACAATATTCAAAAGCATTAATTTTATTTCAGGTGCCACGTTTATTCCTGCGACCCAAAGACCAGATGGTTCGTGGAGAAAAGCTCGGAGAGTCAAAGAGGGTTATGTGCCACAAGAGGAAATGCCATTGTAAGTATTACACAGTTTTTTTAAGGCTTACAGATAAACATTATCTGTGGTTAGAAACATTGAGTTTAACGATTGTATTCATTGTATTTGTATATACATTAACATTGTATTCATTTCTGTTGGTATTGGACTTACTACCACTACCCTACCCACATATTTCATGCATATTATTATTTACCAATGTATTAATTGCAACTTACTTCAATTTCCATATTTTTCATTCATGATGTTCATGCTTTCAATTCGAAGATGCGGCTTTACAGGCATATTACACTTTGCAGATATTGCAGGGTTTTTTCACGAATAGAAGCTTCAAAAAAATTACGATTCCTTGAAGGTTCAGGTAGTGAAAATTCAATGATAATGCATTTTTAATTTACAGTACATTTAGATTTTTAGATCTAATACTGTTGCGCACTTACATTAAGTGGGCTTCACATTCAAAGCGTTTTTGAGGCAGTTAGGGAGTGGAAGGATTTCGACGCGGCAAGGGAGCATGTGAGGCTACGTCAGTAGTGACGTCATGCATGCCTCGAACTAGTTTAGTTTCAACTACGAAGCGACAGCGAAGATTCCTTAGGATCTTACGGAAAATTTGAACATGTTGGAAAAAAACGTAAGCACTTTGGAAAAATCGTGACAAACAACCAATCACGTCCAACCTGAGTCGTAGGTGATAAGAGGAATTATATGGTATAGGTAACACCTCGGATTGCGATAAAAACTTAAGCTTCTTTGTGATAAAAAATAATATATACATCTGCTTGCGTGGAGAATGAAAAATATATTTCGCTACTATGCGATTCTAATTGACCTTCCTAACCTAACCCCCCCCCCTCCTTACACAAGCACCACCCGGCTTGAGCTTTAGGCATAAATAAACTCTTTGTTTATTAGCATAACATCGAAATTTCTATCGCTTTTCCGCAGGTGCAGATGCATATACTATTTTTTTCCACAAAATAAGCTCAAAATATTGTTTTGATCCAAATCTGACATGTTACCTATATCGTAGTGTAGCCGAGTTGGACAATGGAAATTTTCGAATGTCAACATAACGTAACAGGCAGGCGTGGTCTAAACAGAAAACCTATGAGCCAATCACGTTGCAAAAAAAAACTTTCTCACGAAAATTGAGGGAAAGTAGTAGTGATTGTGGAATGGTTGCGGCACCAAACGTTTCTTCAATCTTTCGCGGCACGTGTTGCGCATGATGGGATCACCGTTAACTCCTGCGCTTCAAAAAATGCTTTGAATGTGAAACCCGCTTTACAGTATAGTGCAGTTTCCCAATTATATTTAGTGATGGAACCCTTTTATATTTTGTACAATAATACGGAACTCCTTCAATATTTGAAGCACAAAAAAAATGCATCGCAGGCAAAACATTTTCCTGGTTCAATTTAAGTGCCTTTAAATTGACCATACGGTATAACAGTATATGCTTACATTTACAGTTCAGTAGTGTTATTGGAGCATTCTGAGAACCAGCAGCTCTGGTTTGAGCATCTAGGCATACACGAGATATCTCTAATTCGATCTCCAGGGCTGGAACGAGGAATTTTTAATTCTTGTATTCTATTCAAAAATTGTATACAGTATTGAAAGTTATGTCTTTCCAGGTGAAAGGGACTGCAAGTTTTGTGGCCCATGTAACTAAATGCAGCTGCCAATCACATAAGTTGTGCAGTAAAAGCGACCAAAAAGCTTCCACCAGATATAATCGTGGAACAATATTTTTAACTTTTAATGTGCAATTTATTTAATTTCATTTTTTCGCGGATCGCGGTGTAAACATTGTATGTAGGCTTTTTTATGCACTGGAAAGGCAAAAAGTCTGATTTGCTTTATTCCTGTGTTCTGGGTCAAAACCTGCAATAGTGTTGAGCTCAGCCTGTAACCCACATAATTTGACGCTATTTATTTATAATAATAAATAATGCAGGTGTAGCTATGCTTTTCAGTGATTTATTCATGTTTATATAGCGGATCAAAGAAACTTATGACTTTGTTGACACCAGGTTCATT
This sequence comes from Cryptops parisi, assembly GCA_034695005.1. Classification (NCBI taxonomy): domain Eukaryota; kingdom Metazoa; phylum Arthropoda; class Chilopoda; order Scolopendromorpha; family Cryptopidae; genus Cryptops; species Cryptops parisi. Next base: position 23,993 of record JAQIWH010000349.1, on the reverse strand, counting down.
TCACACTCTCATAATTGAAAATAATTAATTCCAAGTTCCAGGAAACATTTTCACACTGTGATGGAGTCACCTTCATGCTTTATTGTAGGAGTTAAATACTTACGGCTCATTACTATTCTAAGAACAGTGTTCTTGTAGTTCCTACCTCGAGTTCATACCCAATAATTGAGTGGTCCAAAATTGTAGTGACTTGCTGATGAACCTGTAGCATTGTTAATTCAAAAGTGCTGTATGAAATGGGCATTTTTCCTTTCTTTTAAAAAAACAAAACATTACATGGTTTTATAGCACTCAGTTTCAAGATTTATGTTTTGATAAGTTAAGCTCAATGTTACATGTTAGGTTTTGATATACTATAATTTGATAGGCATATCATGTTTGAAGGATCTTGTATAATTGATATGGTAATCTTCTACAGACATCAAATCGATGTCTGGTGGTTGAAATGACCACATACTTGGCAGGCAAAATAGATAGAAAAGACAATGATCATTTATTGCGTGTTAATACATTCATTGAAAAAAATGGTACTATTTACAGGTACGAGAGCAAAGGCAAACAGTGGGCAAAAAACCGACCAACGTTGCCTCCTGGGCTGCATCCAGATGACATTGCAAAAGCGCAATCTGTGAAAAACCATGTCATTTCATTGTCGCCCGAATCGTCTTTCCCCAGTTTGAGTGATGCCAGCTTCAACAATTCTGTGGTGCCTGGGGGGCCAGTGGTTCAGGGCTTGTCAAAGTCTGCAAAGAAAAATGCCAAAAGGAAAGAGAAAAAGAAGGAAAAGAAAGTTCAAAACCCGGCTCAAAATGACGAAGATGACACCCTCACAGAAAGTATACAGGGCATGCACATATCTAATGATAGCTCAAATGACATGGTCAAAGACTCATCAAGTACGAGCAATCATGTTGTGACAGAGACTGCCAAACGTGTAAAAAATTTAAGGAAGAAATTAAGAGAAATCGACGCTTTAAAGGAAAAGATTGCCACCGGTTCGTTGGCAAATCCCGACAAAGACCAGCTAGAGAAGATCAACAGAAGAGAAACCATCGAGAAAGAAATCGAGGAACTGTTGACGATGGAGAACTAAATTCACATCATGTTAAGCATGGTCTACATTTTTATGAACTATCATCTTCAATTTTAAGTTCATCTTGCATCCATTGCAGCAAATTACATTCATTCTAACGCATTGTTAGATATTTCATGTAATAATAATCCAATCAGGTCTGTCTTAATTTTCAACATTTTTTGGTGAATATTTTGTCAGAAAATCAACAGCACATGCTGTTGTGCAGCATCTGTACTGAATCGTAACCGACATATGTACTTTGCTGCCGCTACATTATGACGTTATACTCCTACCAACCCAGTCTAATAATGTCAATAAATAAAAAAACAAGCATGCGGTATTTTTATAGCTGATCTTATTTCTTACCTTGCAGTAAATAAAACTTAGGAATCGAGTGGTTAGCCATTTTTAACTAACAACAAAGAACTGTTAGGGTTTTCTACACTAAAAGAATGGAAAATTCAACTTGCTCATAGCCTATGTGGATGAAAAAGTAGCACTTTCATTTGAAAGTTTTCATTTTAGATATGCTTAATCTGTACCATGCAATTCCTGGTGTGGCAACTTGAGCAATTTGTACACAGCGACAACTACGATGTCGGCTTCTTGCTCCACTGATTTCCATTGATCGAGCAAGAAGCTGGCAGTTCACAAATTGCTTAACATGCCATACCAAAAATTGCAAGTGATTTCTTTAATGTCCAAAGAAAGACGCTGGACACTGCAGTCTTCAATAGTGAACTTGGTTGTGGTTTCAGTGGTAAGTTGTAAAACAGTAGTGCAAAAATAGGTTAAACTAATCTTATATGACTAGTCTTACTCCTTGGATTATAGTTATACAAACCTGGTCAAAGAAAATGGAACTTGTGGTCGACTAACTCGGGTATTTGAAAGATTTGCATGTAAGTTACAGCCTCAACATCTTGAAGCGGGATCACTTTGTTGAGTAAAATGTTTATGCAATTCACTGGATTATAATCCTGCATTAAATTTATAAGCATAACTTCTGAATGTACATGGATTTACCTTTGTAAGCATAATCCAAAGCACTTGAGACAGTCCTCATGTCATCCTCAATGCTCTTTGCCCAGTTTTCAACGTCCCCGATTTCCTGTAATGCCAATGCAAAACAAAGCATTTAAGTTGCCAATGAACCCGATAAGACGGGGTCCTTTCGAAGTTCTCGGCTAATTTATACGTCTACCTTAAGAGCTTGGTTGAAATTTTCTACTAACTGCAACCACTGTGTCGTTTGCTTTGCGAAGTGGGTGGCGTTAACGTGCAATTGCTTGGCTTCGGAATCCAGTCTTTTTTGATTCAAATACGCTTGGGCAACTCTACAAACGGTGTCAACAATTCATGGTTTGAGTACAAGTTACGTTTTAGTTTACACTGCTCCCATGTTATACTTCAGGGTGTTGAGGGCCTGACCTAACCCGATTTGTGGTATAAGACAACCACGCTATAAAATTGGCAGTAATACTTTGTTATACACGGTATGATGACATTACATCTTGGGAGCAGTGTATTGTATTGGTTTATTTCTCGAGAACAAGGATACAAAAAGTGTAGTCTTGTACAGTTGATCGTAGGACAGTGTTACATCATTGACCAATGTACAGCCGTATATATATATATTACACGAGCATTTAATATACGTACCCGACATTCAAATGGTCCACTAATGCATGGGTGAGGGTACTGGCTGATGAAAATGCTTCTTTTTTTCTCTTTTCTGCAACAAAAATTTTTCGAGGAAAATGAATCGTTAATAAGATTAATGGGTACTTTCTGCAGTAATTTCAATTTTACGACATAAACCTTGTTCTTCTTTTCTGATTTGTTGTCTACTTTGGTGCTCTTTCACTAGCGTTGACAACATTTTTTTAAGTCTTTTTGATTTTAGCCACAAATATATCTGTATCACTATCAAACATTCGGAACCAGTTTCTCCAAATCTTCTATATCATATGACGCCTCTGCCATAACCATATTATTCTCCTCCCACAATAATGTCAATCATGTGATGTGCTGCCATCTCTGCAGTTTAGAACTTTCAGTTTCAGTTCCCACTTTAATTACTGAATGAAAATAACCAATAACTACAGAACTTCAGTATAAACATTAATTATAATTTTTATATTTGTGGGGTGCTTTCCGATTATATCGGGCCCGTCTCGTGTTGCTATTTGCTTGTACTTAGTTATGGGTTTATTTTGCAGGTTAGGTTAGGAAAACAAAACAATATCATAAATTTAATACGTTTTTTTGTTTTTCCTAACCTAACTTGCAAAATAAACCCATAAGAAAATAGCAACATCAGACGGGCCTCGCTATAACCGGAAAGTACCTTTTGTGGAAGTTATTCATTGATTTGAGTATGTTTCATACTTTTTTTAGATTTGAATTTTTTTTTTCCTATAATCCTTTCAACGGTTTAAAGTTTTCCTTTTGAAAATATCTAAATATATTGTACTTTAAAGAAATAGTGTGACCTACTATAAAAATAAAATTTATTTTAAAGTTTGTATTATTTTCCAGGTGTTTTTTTAAGTTTATGCACAGTCTAAGCCTACATTAACCAGGAGGTTAATGTAGGCTTAGGCACAGTGTACCGTAGTATAGGTTTTATTAAGCCATGGTTTTATCTATAACCTATAATTCTTTTTCTTTTTTTTCAAATTTACATTTCACAGAAAGCAGAAAAGTTGAAGATTTGCTAAATAAATTAAATTTTTTTTTTATCTTAATAGTATTTAGTTATATGAAAAAACACAAGAGTATTCCAAAAATAATTTCATTTATTTTTTATCACTTTTGTTTCACCCATAAGATTTTTCATTGAGTAAAGTACCTACTAATTAATGACCAAAGACCAATTATTAGGTGTTCGAGTTTTGTTTTTCTTCAAATTATTTATGATTTTTTGAGTTTTCTACTTTTTGATAGTAAAAATTACCAAATTAGGATTTCTGAGACAATTTATTTATTTTTGTTTCAGTTTTATGTTGAAAATCGCACAGATAATGGTCATTAATGATGATCGTCATTGGTGAACCAAATATAATTGAAATTGAGCATTATTTTATGTCATATAATATTTAATTGAAAATATAGGGGGTACTGTATTTAATTTTTTCCTTTAATAATATAAAGCGCTCTTATCAAAGTTCATAATAAAATTTTCCCAATACCCGGTATACTAATCAGTTTATCAGATCTGCATTTGCCGCTCCTAAAGTGTATGGCAAATACAAATATCTTTATCCATTTTCTCGTCACGTTTTCTGATAAAAGAAAGAAATGTGATTATGATATTTAAAATAAAAAACCCGTGGGAAGTTATAAGTAGGGGGTATTTCCTGCTACCTGCTTGCTTACAGGAAATGCATCCGGCCCGGGAGCTGGCGCTACCTTTGGATTGAATCAGCGACCCAAGTTGCAGACTGGTGCAGTTTTTGGTGAAGTGACTGAAGTGTGTGTGTGAGTGAAACAAGGTGAAGGAGCTTCGTCCATTAAGACTGGTGTGCTGGTCATTATGGTTCGACACGAAGGTTTAGGTGAATTGGTGAGGACTCGGATGATCAGATTAGTGACCATTGGATTTTTATTGTGCATCTCACTAAACGTTGTCATCTCGTTCAACCTGGAACCGAGTATACCCATCATCAAAAGAGGTGATGCAGACACATATTTTGGTTTCTCGGTAGCCCAACACATAGAGTTCCACCCAAGGAGAGGAGACCGCGAAAGGTGATTATAATATTTTATTTGGTTATATAAATGTTTTTCTTTCATTGGTGGACCCCTGTCAAGGTGTTGTAAAGTATAACGGGTCGTTTCCCTTTAAAAAGTGAAAATGATTATCAGATGTGGTCGTTGTAAACCAACCTCTCTTCAAATTCCATACATGTACATTGAGCGTGGCTTGTTAAGTTGAGCTTGTTTTAATCACACCCATTTTTAGCTATGATATTCAAACTGATGATTATCACTTTGGAATTTATTGAAACACATGGTGTATTTATAACGTGTCAATTCATGCTCAACGTAAATATAAATTTTTTGAATAAATGATTGCTGAATTGTTTACTTTATTGAGAGTACATTATGCTGAATATATAAAATTTTGTTTTGCAAGTGTATCAATTTGAGAGACTAGAACTCGTCCAGTTTTTGTAATTTTATGTTTATTTCATTTTATTTTTGTGAATATGTTTATTCTAAACTGATGGTTAATATTTGATATGCCCAATGGAATTCATCATTCCTGCAAAAGAAAAAGTATACTTGATACACTTCATTAAGGCAACTGTTAATAACATTGGGTTTGAAGCAAGTATGTCAAATTGAGTAGCAAGAAACCCAGTGTGTGTCTTTTTTTGTGTTACTCATATTAATGAATTCAATAAAGGAAAATAATGAAGTTTTGCCTCCCTCGCTTGCTGGGAGACACTGAATTCTTTCACTGTACTTTGATGAAAAAATTAATGGGAAGAGCAATTATCCTACTTGGCTGGGGTGTATTTATAGTGGATGTCCAAATTATTATTGCAGTGGAAACCTAGATTGAAATCATGTGGACTTTTGTCTATAATGTCAGCCCATAACAGCATACAGTAATATGCAAACTTTATAAGCAAATATAAGTACATGGTTGCTTACAAACTAAGTGTTGCATAAATCAAAGTTTTGCATTAACAGTTTTGTAATGTAATACTTATAACACGGAAACCTAGATTAAAAATCATGCAGCTGTCTTTCTATAATGTTATGCAGGAACAGTTTTGTAATGTATACTTACAACAGTGTGAGTGATCATCTCTGCATGTGATATTCATTAATGTTATCGTGGATCAATTAACTGATCCAATCGGTTAATTAATTTCTGTTAAAATGTAAAATACTTGAAACTTCCTTCTAGTTAATTTTGGGGTTATTTGCCTGGTTAAGTCATTTTTATTGATTCTTACTGCACATATTTTAGTTATACAGTACAATATTTAAAAATCGAGGAAGTTCCTGTTGGTTTGAGTAGAAAGGTTTATTGTTATCGAAGTCCAAATAATTTTGAATTTCATTTTCTTATCTTTGTGGGGGGTAGGGTATTTGTCTGGCCATTCTGGTAAACAGAAGCACTTCAAAGATAAAGAGAAACATCATGATCTGATGTCATGGTTTATATTTTTTATCTTGTAATTTTGCCTTGTTTCAGTATAAGTTTGGTTGCTTCTAAATTAAATGTTTTTAATACAGCTGTAATTAAATATTTTTAATTATAGCTGCTACACTACACTGTAGTGTTGGTTCTTGTATAAGCTATCAGGCATCTTGTGTAAGCAAACAGTTATAATTCACTAAGTTATTAGGAGATTATCCACAGCAAAGGAAAAATCGAATTCTTTACTTTTACTTGCAAGTGTGAAATGAACAAGTTTAAATAGCTGCTGTTATGTCATGTGAATTGGATTGAAATGTCATTGTTGTCAGTGAAAAGTAAATGACATTGACAACAAAGGCAATGCAGGAATAATGTGCTTTTGTGATAAATGACATTAAAGAGTGCTCTGTTGCAGTGTCGCAAATCCAAGTAATATTTCAAGCACTTATTTTATATGCCATTGTATGAAGCTCATGTACAAGATAATACCGTTAGAACAATATCTAAACACTTTGACATTTTATTTCTCTGAATTTAAAATTTGGAACTCCACCCAAATGTGTAAGACCACCCATTTTTTACAAGACCCATCAAATTGAGGGGAAAAAAAACAAAAAACTAACCTATCAAATTATGCCTCCGGTTCTTTGAAGAGAACCATATGACATTATGCAAAGATGAGTAATACCATAGTATTTTCTTGCTTTGTCTTTGTTATAAAAGTTTTTGTCGTTTCATCAGTAAATCGATACTGCTACATCTCTCATTGTGGTAATGATCTATTGTTTACGATTGTCAGTGTGTGTCATGTCAATACTTAGTGTGTTCCTTCATATGCCATATAGCAAAACTAATATGAAGTGAAGTAAGAACTTTTTTATTAGATAAGTGGTGATTATAATAAAGTAAGTGGAGTTGATAAGTTCCATTAACAAACAAGGCATGAAGCGATGTGTAGTGGTCTACTGGGTATGGAAATTTGTTTATGTTTAGTCAGCTAACGGATGACATGTATTTGAAGTGTGCCATGAATCTATGGCACTTGAATCTATGGTAGATGTAATAAACAATGATATAATAAACAACGATTTACCTTACACGTACATACAATAATATACAATTTCACTGATTCGTATATTACTGTACCGTAAATTTTAAAAAAAGTTCTATTTGTGATATAATCCATTGAGTTTTGAACCCTAATATGAGGCAGTAACACTAAATATGGACTTTGTCATCTCTGAGCATAATATTAAAACTTACGTATATACATACATAATACACCAATATCCCACTTTAAGGCACTTTTTTTTCAGCGATTCGCTAATGTGATGCTTCAATTGTGTTCAGTAATTATATTAATATACAGGGTGTCCCATAATTCTTAGTGTTATGGGACTTAAAGTCGTTTGAAACTACACATATGGAACATAAGGTATTTGGGTGCTTGTTTTGCTTTTAAAGCGGTTTTTCTGCAGCAGCATTTTCAGCTTTTTATTGATATGATTTTTTAAAATTTTATTTTTTCAGAGTTTTTATAGGCCTACCGTTATTATGCACTTAATAAATGGTAGTGAAAACGTGTTTTTAGGCTTTTACATGCACTGACAAATGAAAAAAAAAAGTTTTTCTTCACTTTATAGTTGTGTTTTTATCTTTAAACTGACTTATTTGCAGGGTCAAACTGGCTTATTACTTGTATTCATTATCTGTATTAAGTTTTTGTTTGAGGGGCCATGAGCTTAGTTTGGGCTTTGTTTTGCTATTTGGGGGCCTTCAGCATTTGCATCCACATGCAACATCTTTGCTTTGGAAAGATGAAGAGTGATAATTTACAATTTGTTGATGGAGTCGAAACAGGCTGTTCCTTGTTTATTAAACCAATGTCATCATTTGAGTTTACGAATAAATGTTTATTATTAAAATTGTTTATAAGTAGCCATAAAGAGTGACATTGGGAAAAGTTAAAAGTGAAAGCAGTTAGAAACAGGAGCAGCAACAGTAACGTCATATTTAAATCTGAAGTTAAAACTCGACCTAAATGACCATATAAAGTTTTGTCTAAGTGCCAAGCATCGTGGGAAGACTAAATTGGCCACTCCCATCAAGCATCTGAGTCTTGTAGATGGAAAATTATACTTTGTAGTCAGCTGGCTGTAGTTCTACAAGTATTAGCCTAACTATGGTCTGTTTAGTCTCTGAGTGTATGGCAAACACAGCTTTTGTGAGTCTGATGTAACAGCTGTTGCCATCATCATTTATATAGGACAGACACCATTCACTTTTTTCAACTGACACTTTAATCAGTTTTTTTCCTACTAAATAAGGCCATTAGAATAAATGAGTCGTATAAAGTTAAAGTAGAGGTTTTGTACATTTCAGTTGGTTAGTCAAATTACTTTCTATGTATAGTGTGACTCATGGAAACACGTTTTTGACTCATGGCTAAAGCTTAAACGGAAATCTTGAAAATGTAGAAGTGCTTAAACAAAAAACCTGCCTGAAAATATTTCTGATAGCTCACGTTTACTGAAGATCACGCAACAGGAGCAAAGTGCATTGCTCCTAAGCCCCGCTGATAAATAAAAAACATGGGGGCAAGTTTCAAAACCACTTAAAATATTTTCGAGATGTTTTATGTTCTGGTTACTGTACTGATGAATCCTATATGGATTGTGGAAGCAAAATGTTTTGTAATAGTAGGCCCTAATAGGATAACTTGTACAATATTTGCTTTATGGTTATGATAACTTTGTACACCATTGAAAACAAACCAACTAGGCCTACAAGCTACAGGAAATAAATGTTAAGACTCTTGAGATTTTACTGCCTTAAGTATTCCTTTGGCTATCTTTATTCAGTGATGTCCTTCTGCTGAAGTGCCTGAAATATGCAGGTTCACCTATGACCTTTGGGCAATAACCTAATGTAATGGTTTTGAGTTGTGTTTACCAAGAATAAACACACTAAGAATAAAGTCACTTTCTAAACAAAGAACTAATAAGTTAATTAGCTATTGTTTTTTATTATTTTTTTTTGGAAATTTTCACAAATATAAGATGAGCTCGATTTATGCGAGGGTTACAATGTGGTTTTTTGGGCGACCTTGTATTAGTCGAAATTCGCGTAAACTTGACAGTTTTTTGCAATTTTTAGCAAAAACTGCATCACACAATTTCGTAGTTTGGGTCAGGCCAAAGTTCTGCTATAAAAAAAAATACATATGACACTATGACAAAACAGTTGCAGAAGTGTTCAGTCACTAATCTATAGGCGTAGTCGAATCTCACCACACCGAATCTCATAATACTGAAAGTTTTAATTTCAACAAACATCATGGAGAATTTTTCTCTTTGCAAACATCGAACTACATAAACCGAGGACTTCTTGAAAGTAAAACTAAAGAATTTTTCGAATTTTGGAGGTCTGCGTAAAAATTCCATCTGTAAATATACAAACTATCTATACAATGTGTCTGTTGAAATATAAGTTTATCGTCAACATCATTTCTAGCTGAATGTATTGTCAATGACACAGTAAGTTGTTATGATAATTTTCATTTAAATAGTAAATTTACAGTTTTTTTGTACATGTTGTTACGAAACCTATTTCATTGGACAACATAAATTTCATTTTGTCGACTCCTTATAAGGTTGCAAGGTGGTCTCGTGGTTAGTGACGTCAAAAAAAAATTATTAGGCATGGCCCGCACCGCACGTCCATCACCTTTTCATACACAGCCTATTTGTATCACAGGAAGAGCTTCCGACAGTTAGAATAGAATTGCTACATGGCATTGATTTAAGATTTTTAACAGTTCAACGTGTCCAGAGATACATATCACTGAATGGCTTATGTGCTTAAATGGCTGAATGGCTCTTGTCGACAGCAAATCTTTAGCTTCCTTTTCAAGTTCATTGAGAGTTATTTAAAAACTTATTCAAGAAATGTGACATGAAGGTTTAATGAGAATGCATTTTCCAATGCTCCTAATACTACTTAATCAAATGGAGCAATTTATTTTCGCTAGGAATTTTCAGTTGCTCAATGCTTTTATAACGACAATTCATTTATGTGGATGTATTCTATTCTAATGTAGTGTATATCAGACATCATTTTTGTCATCACTGAGTTGTAAGACTGTAGCAATTTCCAACAAACTAAATGTATGTTGTATTTATAGGCATATCTCACTAATACAACAGGTTAGGGACCAAATCAGCTCTGTAAAATGAACACCTTAAAGTAGGGTTGCCACTTTTTATAATCCCAAAAAAAAGGACATTCAAAAAAATTACATTTTATCTAGTGTAAATTTAGTTTTTATGTCATTTTATGTTGTGCAAGTTTGAGTTCTGTAGTATTCTGTATAATTTTAATTTATTAATTATATTTAATTTATTATTTGTGTATAATGTTAAAATAGTAGTTCAGGCCCGTTACTTAGAGATGACATAGCCACATTGAAATAATGAAATTGAAACTTTTTCTCTCTTTTGCTAATGTTTCTGGAATTTCTGTATTTTTTGGAGAAATCCCTATCCGTTTTTCTTAAATAAAGGACATTTTCCTATATCACTTTGGTAAAGGACAAAGGAAATAGTATGTTGTCCTTTAAAATAAAGGATGGGTGGCAACCCTACCAAGTGATGCAAAGCTTTTTTTTTATTCACCTTTCAGTAGGCATAAAAAATAACAATGCTGGTCTAAAAAACAAACAAAACTCTGACTACTCAAACTATTGCATATACTGTTCGCAATATTGGTTTTTAATTGACGGACATATATCCAGTGTCATTTGTGAGACTAAGACGAACCCATTGACACCTCATTTATCAAAATCCATCAACGGTTTAGCTTGTGGGAACAAAGACTCATACACACGAGAGGCGTTCGAAAAGTATCCGGATTTTCACTCCAATAAGTTGCAGGAGAGAAATAAAAATACAGGATACCTGAATATGATAGTTGGCATATGTAAGGTACAGTAGTGCTACAAACAATCAAAGTCACGTTTCCACGTAATCTTTGTTCACGCAATGCTTTTCCTCCACATATCAACAAGTCTGATTCTTATAGTGAACAAATCAGCAGGGGTGTTGTTAATCCATGTACTCGTAAGATATGAACAGCCCCTAGCAGATCTTTTATGCTCTCATAGTGCTGGCAATGAAGACTATCCTTCAATGTATCAAAAAGATGGAAGTCTAAAGGTGCCAAGTTCGGCCTGTCTGTATGCTGTGTGTGTAAGAACGGCTACTTCTGTGCACTGTCTTCTTGCACTGACTAGAGAAATGAGGACGAGAGTTGTATCATACTGGAGCAAAACTTGAATTCCAGTTACGTGGATTCGTAGATATGCGGTTAGCCCCAGCTGACAGTGTCATTACAGCTTTGTGTCTCTTCCTTGAGGGCAAGTCATGTGTTGTTATTAAAATTATATAGTACTTATTGTAAACAAAATAAACAAATGTGTCTGAAAAAGAATAAAAAAGTGAAGAGAATATACAGTCTATGACCACCAAAGCACTGACAAAAAAAAACCTCTTTTTTTTTCATCCACCACTTACGAAATAAGCGCGAACATAAAAGTCCAGTAAATAGAGCTTTATTTCTTTTACAAAATGGTATACAGTCAACCCCTCGTTAAACAGCCCCCCTCCCTAGCCACTAAAGAACACAAAACCAATGTACAGTACCTTTCTACACATTAATCTGCCCTCTTTAAACCACCACTCTCGTTTACTGCCAAACTTTTATCGAGTACCAAGGGTGGCGGTTTAAAGAGGTTAGACTGTACATAAAGTACTGTATTGACACAATAATTGAGAAGTTAAAGCTAACGAAAACACACTTAAGCACACAAAAATATTGTGGTCATAAACCAGTTTATTTTTCTGAGGCAAATAATGCAGTTTAGATGCAACAAGATGCAACTTATTTTACATCTTTCTTCAATGTAAAGTGAAAACCATCGTTGAAACAATATGTTACAATGATGGCGAATTCGAAGGAGTTAGTTAATGAGATCAAATCAAGAATTATTGTTGTTCAACGAAATTCATGCCTCCTGAGATCAGGGGTGGAGCGCACAATCTGACGGGGGGGGGGAGCAGAACATTATTTGCTATTTAAAACAACACCATTTAGCACATGAACTACTATATATCAGAGCCAATCTATTTGTCCATGGGGGAGCTTCCCTCCCCCCATCGCTCAGCCTCTGTATAAGATAGTACTGTGCATTTGAATATCAGTATTAAAAGCAGTAATATAACTGGATCAGCTCTTCAAAGTCTGTGAGAGGGTCTCTCTCAACAGCTGGGTCGATGTTTGTGCTGCTGCGGAAGATCGGACGAGATGGCGGTCCGTGCTGCGTGGGCTTGCCCACTACGACCCCAACGGCTCGCCAGGATAGTGGGCCCGAAAATGATGATGAACATAACTGCAATACAATAGCATGAAATTCCAGTACACAAAATCAGTTCAAAACGGGAAATTGTCTGGTCTGCAGTATTTTCAGAGGATAGACATGTTTACGTTTGCTCATGCACATTTGCTCTGGGAAAGCCTTCAATTATTGTTTCGATATTTTATCATTTTGCAATGGAAAGAAAACTTTTTACTGGACTTTGTATGTTTTTAAGTTCTCGCTTATTTTGTAAGTTATAAGTAAGTTTGTAAGTTATACTTACTTTTGTAAGCTTGTTTTGTTTAAAGGTTTTCTTTCAGTGCTTTGGTGGCCTTAGGCTGTATGTCTCCATAGTACTATGGCTACTAAAGCCTGCCATTGTAGCGCAAAATGAAGCGCTACAATGTGAGTTATTAGTGTATTATCCTAAAAATATGGCTAGTTTTAAACTCTCAAATGAGTACATGATAAAACATGAGTACAAAACAGATTTGGTGTCAGATCTTAACAGTCATTGATAATGTTGCTCATGATAGTTGAGATTGCTCATTAATATAAATATTTATGCATATGTATCCTTCTGTCTACATAAGGATAGCAATAGTAATGTACCACTTGATCATAAGATATTTCATCCATTATCACGTGTTTATTATTTTTTTGTTTGAAATTGAATTTGTTTGCTGAAAAAAGTACTTTGAATTTTTTTAACCAGAAAAGGTGGAAACATGACAATTGACACTAAAATTGCACTTATTTCGAAATGTTTTTTTTTCTCTTAAGTTCAGTTGTGGAGATTTTTCATAACCACATTAAGTGCACAATATGAAATGAGGTTGTACGACGCACCCCTCCTAAAATTCCATGCAAATTTGGACAAAAAACACTCAGTTTATATTAAAACACTAGGTGGTAACCCGTGAAGAAGCACGGGTTTTTAATAATAACCCATTGGGCTTTAGTGCACAATGTGAGAGGGCTATTCGGTTAGCCAGGTGGGTTGAGGTGCAGTCTTCCTGTGGTGCTAGTTCGAATCCTGTCACTTGATTCGAACCAGCACCAATATTTCCAAAAAGGTTTTTTCAATGCTGATGTTGCAATCTAACATAAGAAGAGCGGTGGTTCAATGGTTAACCTTCCCATCTGCTATCATAGCAACCCGATTAGGTTAGAGTCTCATTACGAAGGATAAAAGTTTTTTATTTTCTTTAAAAAATATTTTAGATGGATAGACAAATTTAGATAATCATTATAGAGATATAGACCAAGTAATTTATATTGTTAAGGTAGCAAGTGTTATTCTGAAAATTATTTTTACGTTTTATTTTTTTAACACAACTGGCATTTTATTGTAGAAAACTACTTTGTAAATCAAGCTCCAAATGAATGTCTAGACTAAACAAATATGACACACTGGCTGCGTATACCTATATTTTTAAACATTAAGTTAGTAATAGTAAGATGTAACACTTTTAAGGCCGTTTTACTTTTAACTAAACGGTTTTTTTTTTGTCTTTTAAGTGTAATTTGTTTGTGTCTGTGTTGTACATTGTTCCTTTGAACACAATTAAACTAGATAATAGACTGACCAAGAACCAATCGCATTAGTTAAAATTAAGCAAGTAAAAAATGTTTTGGAGAATTTAGTTTGTAAACGTGCTTATTTTCCCACTGAGAGCAGCAAGTCCAGCCTGAATGGTGTTAGCCACCCTGATTGGATTAAATTTGTATCTCATCCAATGAATAAAAACAGCCACATGTTGGTTTACAAAATTAGGCAAGAATCTTCATGAGAGATACCTATTCAGCCGAACCTCGCATTATAGGTCTGATTCTTTTTTTTTTATCCTTACTTAGATTGCGGATTTATTGGGAGACGGGTGTAATCCCCCCCCCCCAAATCGTGCTTAGTTCATTAATGATGTTTGGACGTTTTCATCAAAATAAAAAAACCGGTTAAATTTTGCATTTTTTCATATCAAGACATTCCAGCACTCATTTGGAGCTTGGTTTGCCACGAAAACAGTGTCCTGCAATTGTAGTTTAGTTATTTCAAGTATATTTGTAAGTATATCTTTTTCCTTAAGTTTAGTATCGTAGTCAGGGAGTGGTACTTTTCCGGAATCGTTGTTGGTGGCATTAGTGATTACAGCAGTAATACTCAATTTGTTGCTAATTGCTTCTTATATTATTTTTAACTAACCTAACCTGATAACTATGGGTATAAATTCCAGTTTAAGTTATAAAGAAGCATGGTATAACTTATTATTGTTTTGTAAATCAACTAGCACCCATGTTACAGCAAGGGTTACCATCTAGATCTAGTGATAGATATGGGATGATAACAACTTCGCAGTGTTCAGTACACTGTGAAGGTGTTATCACCTACCTACAGGATGTAGTGAAATGGTGAATTTCTAACTTGGTGTAATTCAACACTGTGAATGTAGTTTATTACAAAATACGAGAGAATGAATTAGTTCCTGTGAAATTTATAAATTATTCTTTGTTTGTTGTATCTGAAAAATAGAAGAAAAGTGAAATGTCAGTGAAATGGCAAAGAAACTCCTGGAGATTTAATAAATAACAATAGGGATTCATAGTTGATGATTAGTGACTAGTTCGTTATAATTATATATGACTATGTGAATGAACACACAGACTGTTTTAAGCATTTAGTTATTTTTAACTTGGGAGATGTCCAATCTAGCATGAACACAACTGCTAAACTTGATCTAAAAAAGTTGGAGGCCAACAAACTATGTAATCTTTAGCTATCTGTGTTGTTTTTTGATAATGTTTACTGTCAGTTTTCATTAGTTGTATTTTATTTTTTTTTATGCAAGAAACAAATAAATGTTCAGTCTCATTCAGAAATATGAGAATGAAATTTGAGCTTAGACTTTACTGTGATGAAAACAAGGCCAGGCAGATTGGGGAAGTGCTCTGGGCATTTCCCTGATCAGGCATTTGCGACCTATGATATAATGTGTGAAAAATGTTTAAAGTAAATGCCATTGATTGCAATGATTTTTTGAAATTTGGGTTATTTTTTCAATATAAGTTAACATAATATGAAAATAATATTGAAAAAGTAATTTCAATATTATTTTCATATTATATTTTTTACATTTATTTTATACATTATTTTTTGCAAGCGAAAAGATTGTACAAGGGTTGCATTTCACTGGATCAAATTCTGCAGTGGGGAAGGAGGTATTGAGAGAAGTTCATCACACATTCCGATAAATGTTTGCTGTTTGCAGGCTGTTGTCAGTAGGAGATTATGTCAGATACTGAATAAAAGGTGGATCTTTAAGCTAACATGCATAGTGTGTGCAGAACATAACTTTTTTTTTTTATTCAAAGGTGAATAAAAAACTTACTTTTTAAGCTAACTTAGTATTCAAACTTACTTTTTGAATTACCCTTGATATGTTGTATATATTTTTAAATGCGGCACAGTATATATGTAATATTTTTTGTATTCAAGATGTTTGATAGTTACAAGTAGGCTTACCGGTTGTTAATAAATGCTGTTAATCTTAATGTCTTTGGTTTTTATAACTTTTAATTTATTTTCATACAACTCTCAAAATCTCAAAACTAATTGCTCAAATTTGTTCTTTATTAATTGCTATGGGAAATAACTTTTTTTGGTTAGTGTTTGAGTAGGCTATCCAAGACTGGGAATTGCTGCATTGTCGGAACAAATTCACAATAAGCAAATACAGGAGGTCCTCAATGTGAAAGTTATGTTCTGCAAATATCCTGTAAGCCTATAAATTGAAAAATTCATATGTTAATCAAAGATGCCGCAGATGACCCATGTATCAGAATCAGATCATCCCACAAAACTGCATAATAGCACATTTTTCTTGCACATAAGCATCTGGGAGCATTTCTCTTGTTGCATATAAATTACATATGCCATCCAGTACTGTAAAGACTAAAGAGGAGTTATATGCAAATGAATCGAGGACTTTCTGTGTTGTTGTATTTCTTGTATTGAATGGTAACTGTGTGGGTCATTACATGATATAGTTTATAGTTTGTGAATGTTAATAATCTGAATGTAATTTTTATTTTTTTGCAGTCACATATTAGTTGGTGCTCCAAGAGATGACACTGGTCAAGATGGGACAAACGTTACTGGTGCAGTATACGACTGTCCCATTTCCACACTCATGAGAGATTGCAAAAAATTAAGCATTGAAGACGAAATCCGTAAGCATTTGGTTTGCAGCCACTGACGTTATATTTATTGTTTGTGTTGCAAGCAAACACTACAGTGTGTTAGTTGCATTTCTTTGCAGCTCTCTTGGATGATGAATCTAAAGACGACCAATGGCTTGGAGTCACAGTCAAAAGTCAAGGTCCTGGAGGATATGTCATGGTCAGTGCAAATGTCAAACAACAAAAATAAACTTTAAATTATTCAACATATTGAAAGTGTTTTTTCTTTCTTCTTCTTCTCTGTTAGGCTTGTGCTCATCGGTATGTTAAGAAAGGAGCTACATATCGATGGGGTAATGGCATATGTTATTCATTAACCCAACAGTTGGATTATGACAACGTGTTTGATCCATGTGATAATCGACCTGTTCAGAAAGCACATGAACAGTTCGGATACTGCCAAGCAGGAACTAGTGGAGCCATAACAGAAGTAAGGCTTTGTATTGTATTGCGGAGATAATGTTAAATGTTTAGTGTTGTTTCAAAAACATCTATAGGCCTATATAGCTTTAAATTGTTTTCTGTATCAATTATGTATGTTTTTCCTTTTATGTTTTCTTAAATTATTTCTCGTTTCTATCAATATGCCAAAGCTGTAATTTTTTTAGATGAAATTTTTGTTGTAAAATGTGTGTGTTCATAACTTTTTTTCACTGATAGTCAATTTTTTTCATCCATAGTTTATTGATTCAAGATGTCTATAAAGTAGGCGTATATAATTTTTTTTTGTAATTTATTATTCAAAATTGTTTCTTTCTGCACTCAATTTTTATCTTATCTCTATTTAATCTTACTATGAAAATACAGACTTGTATAATGTCAAACATTGATTTTTTTGCTGCTTGAAAATTTCTGTTTTGAGGAAAGCCAATAATACATCACTGATATTAAATATTTTGCAACCTACATTTTTCAATTCACATTACAAGAGTTTTGAGATAGGAAGCAACTTTCTGTGAGAATCTGAAGTTGAAATAATAGTGATGATTACTTTAGTTAGCATGGTATACATTGAAATTATATGACAAAGTTGATTGGAAAACTGGATTTCTTTGATTGTTGATAAAACAAAATTGGTATTAAGTTAGTAATTTTTTTCATTGTATCTTATATGCCAGTCTTCTTCGAAACATTATGATTATGAATAACTATATCTTGTTTGGAGAGGCTTAGCCACTCATTTCAAGCTAGTGTTGGGGGTGAGGATAGCATAGCGTTTTTTGGGGGCAGCTATGCCACCCCTCTCAAACCTCCTTGTTATCGGTTCTGAGAGTGATTTAAAATTTCAAAACTGATTTTAAATACAAATTGAACAAAATGTCAGCTGCTGGTGTACAAGCGGCAGAGCGAGAGACTGGCTGCATCACACCAATAGTGCTTTAACACAGAAAATAATAAAAGATAGACAAACCTGTGTTTTGATTTGAAAACTTTCATGTCCAAATTGACATCTATTAGCATCCTTAAAAAAACACTATATCTTTATAATCTCAAACCTACATGCTGATGCCAAATGGTTCTGCTACTGAGTACAGTACAAAAAGTCTGATGACAATGCCCTTTTGAAAGACCACATTCTTTTCTGGTGATACATTGGTTAACACTTATTTCAACGAATTTCTGATTAAAATGAATTTAAATTTATGAATATGTTTGCAGTAATTCAGCTTTTTAATCATTTGTTAGCTGATGCATTTCAAATTTTGGAACTAATGATATTTAAGAAAATATTTTTAGTTTAAGAATTTGAAGTGCATCAGCTAGCAAATAGTTAATGAAACTATATGGTTTTTAGTAAATAGTTAAGTTATTTACGAACAAAAACTCATTTCATCAATAATGTATCCTACAAATCTGAAATCTTTTGAAGCAAAAAGTGGAAACCTTTTGAAATTACAAATATAGTTATTTCATTTTTTATTTTATTTTTACTGTTTGTTTATTAGGATAATAATATCGTTATTGGTACTCCTGGTCCTTACACATGGAGGGGAACGGTTTTTATCAATACTGTAGCGCATGAAATGTTTGATGATTTCACCTGGTATTATGGTCCAGTACTTGATGGTGCTGCTCCTGTCGATAAATACAGTTATCTTGGTAATTTTTATTATTTTTAGAATTCAGTGTAAGATATCTTTTCACTTTATGCTAGCATAAAGTGAAAAATCACAGTTAATATTGTAATTTTTTATTTTTTATTTTTATAAATAGGTATGTCAGTAACAACTGGCAAATTTTTTGACAGGAAGGAAATAAGTTTTGTTGCTGGTGCTCCTCGAGCCAATAATAGTGGTCAAGTTGTGTTCTTCAAAAGAAAATCTGGAATTGATTTACTCATGCCAACAACCATCTTAAATGGGGAACTTTTTGCTTCTTCATTTGGCTATGAACTTGCATCTGCCGACGTGAATGGTGATAAGTATGTTAACTATATATTAATTAATGAGCTACTTCATCGAGTGAGGTGTTTAATTTTTGTATGATATGTATGCCAACTGTAATTTTTTTTCTCATTTAGATTTCCAGATTTAATCGTTGGTGCTCCATTTTATTATAAAAATGCTGGTGGTGCTATATATGTTTATTTGAATACAGGAAAGGTAGGCACACCAGTGATTTTGATTTAATGATATAGTCCAGAACTGAATTTGTTTAACATTTTTATTAGTCACATTTAATTAATGTTATGTCACTGGCAATGTATAGAATCCTGACATTTTGTTGAACGTCTGGCCTCTTTTGGCAAAGTATGAAATCACACCTAGTATACAACTGTTTAGTTTAGTTAAAGTTAGTTAACAACATTTTCTCTAAAAAAATAAAAAATACAACAAAGCATTCACTAAATTTAGGCCAAGCTTTAAACTTCGCCTAATTGCTTGCTTGGCATAATTATTCGAATGCAAATTTCATACTTTGCCTTAACCAGGCTTGGTATTCTGTCGAATTCCTGGAACATTGCTGGTAACATATTGAATTAATACTGTTATCATTTTTCAAGGGTATATTTAATGACACTGCCTACACTAGAATTACTGGAAAAGCTGATTCACGTTTTGGAATTTCAATTGCAAACTGCAGTGATTTAAATAAAGATGGCTATGAGGGTAATTATGGAAACTTAAATTTTTTTGTTTGTTTTGCATGTAAATACTGTACAGTTGAGCCTCACACAACAAATTATTGGTTTAGGTTTTTGCTTGTTATATGAAGAGAAAATTTACAATTGAAACTACTGGTTATGTGATATCTTGTAACAGTAGCTCATTAAAGGAGGCTCGATTGTATAGGTTCAGAATTCTAGTTGCTCATTACTAAAAAATTCAAATATGCAATTCAATTCAAATGAGAAATTCAATTATTTAATTTAACACGTGTCTAGTCCAACACATTTTTACTGTAAATTTTTTTTTTAATTATAGATATTGCGGTGGGAGCACCATATGAAGGTAACGGTGTTGTTTACATTTTTCTTGGATCGAAGACTGGAATCCAAACTGAACCGGCTCAGGTAAATTTTAATTGATCAGTAGTAATGTTGGAACTTGCGCATGTCGTTTGACACCAATGTCCATCAGGTGATCAAAGCTGAAGATCTTCCACATACACTACGTCCGTTTGGCCATTCACCTCTACTACGTACGTTTGGTCATTCTCTGTCAGGCGGATTGGATTTGGATAACAACAAATACCCCGATTTGATTGTGGGTGCTTATGAATCCGATTCGGTCGTTCTTCTTCGAGCAAGGCCAATCATCAGCATCAATACCAGAGTAGAAATGGCTCCTGAGCTTATGATTTCTCCCACTTCACACACTTGTCTTGAAGACCCTTCCTGGAATAACTCATGGTTGGTGTAATGTGGTTTTGTCTTATTAATCAATGTTTTTGATGTTAATTAATACTAGGTATTTTGATTTAGTTTTTCATTCCGCACCTGTTTTAAAATCACATCTAAAGAAGCGTTCAAGGCGAAACATGTAACAATTAATTACACAATTGAAGCGGAAACGTTTCTCGGGAAAAAAATCCCGAGGGTGACTATAAAAAATGGTACTGACAGAACGAGGTCGACCAGGAACAGAATTTTCACACTTTACAATGATGAGATGAAGAGCGAGAGGTGCGAGGACGAAATTGTGTATCTAAAAGTGAGTGCAATTTTATTCATAATGCAACGATGAGTGTTGATGATTAATTGTTTGTTTTTTTTGTTTTTTTTTAAAGGTTGTTCAGAAAGTAAATGAGGTTCGCTACATTGATCTCTTAACCCCTGTGAGTTTTAAAGTGACGTATTCTTTGGTGCAAGAGAAACCATCGCATGTAGTTGCTGGTGGTAGTTTGCCGAGGATCAATGAGTATCCAATTCTTAATCAACAAGAAGCTAGTAAAATATTTCATGTGAGTTTACAATTCTTGATTTTAATTATGATTTATTGCATATGGGAATGTTAAAAGTGAATAGGTTGTTCATATTCACCGACATTGGTGTGTAAATTGGTCAAGGTGAAGATTAGTTTTTACAAGTACTCTTTTTCAGGGTATACGAGGGTATATACTCGTATCTTTAAATTTTATCAATATTTATCGATGATGTTTGTATCGCTGTTCATCTTGCATACTAACTAACATTTTTTTTAGAAAACACTTGTTTTATCCAATTAGTTGAGAAAAGAATGGTATATAAAAAAAAGAGGGTGGTGTTTTAGTTTAGTTGACTGTCTATATCCATGATGATTATGATGTTGTTTCGTACAGTACAACGATCTGTCATTATCTGTGGGAAGGAAAATTTAGGAAATGTCAAAAAGTGGTTAGGAAGACTAAAGTGCAGCTTAAACTACGGGTTATGGTGAAACAAATAAAAACTGCATTAAAAACATAAATTCTTGCATTTTTTCAAACATTCGCTTGTGTCACCTTTTAAATGTTTAGAGTTCATGTGACGTTGATGAAATGTATTTCATAATAGAGTATTCTTGGCTATTATGTATCTGTTACTGGCAATGTATAGAATCCAGGCATTTTATAGAATGCCAAGCCTGGTTTGGACGACATATGAAAATAACATTGGAATATTTAATTAAGTAGAAATCTAAGTTGTTTAAATTTAGGCTTTTTTCATTTTCATTTGTATTTTTTACATTAACTAACCTGAACAGTTGTATAAACTTGCAAGATGGTATTTCATACATTGCCAAAAAAAAAGGCATTTCTAATGAATGCTTGTATTATATGCATTGCAAGTAACATATTTACCAGATAGTATTGTATTACCATCTATGGGTGAAAATATTATTTATGGAGAAATTAACGCCATCTAGTGAAACTAATTCGGACTGGCAATTCCGATTCCGCCGGGGGGGCCTCCCACTCGTGCCATGTGAATTCAGTTCAGGGTCTGACATCACGGGACAGGTTTTCTCTGGGTTCTCTCATTTCCTCTCGTATCATAAAACCCTGTTCCATGTTTATCATCTTCTCATCATTATTTCTGTATTTCTAATTTCAATAAAGTCTGAGGGCAAAATGACATAGCTGTAAAGCCATTCGGTGTCCTTGTTAAACTCCAAGTACCTACCTACCTGGAATGTTAAAGAAAGGTTTTCAATGTTTTATGTATCCAGTAGTTATTTTTTTTTTTTTGCTTGACAGAGCATTATTATCTTGAGGCAGAAAGAATAAGAATACAAACAGTGTATATATTGAGCTTTTTTATAACTCAGACTTGTACTTGAAGTTTTACTAAAGTTTTTTTGTTTTGTTTTAATATATTTTTAATGTAGATACCTTTTGAAAAGGATTGTGGTGAAGATGACGTATGTGAAAGTCTACTTAATCTGACTGCTCAACTCATTCCAATGTGAGTAGTAGCCAGCGTATGTTATGTTATTTGTAAATATATTGATTTAAAAAAAATTGTTTTTTCTTCTGCAGGACTCCGAAATTAACATTAGGTGAAATGAAAAACATTACCGTGCAGGTTTCAATTATTAACTATATGGACTCTGCTTATGAAGCAGCAGTCTATGTCACTCATCCGGAATCTCTTATTTTCATTCGTGGGAAAGTGGAGGTTAGTTTTCTATTTAGCTACATATAATGCTATAACAATTTCTTTATGAACATATTTAACAAACTAGTTTGACAGTCATTATAATGCACATGATTAGAAGCTGTGTGTATTGTAAGACAAAATATTATTATTGACCTATCACAATGTTTGGTTGTTTTTTTAACATATGCAGGTAGTGCTCAATTTATGTGAGAGTTATATTCTGCAGAAAACCTCTCGAGTTGAAAAATTGGATATATCAAAATTTCAATTTGTGCAACACTCAACACTGCACTGAATCAGAAATTATTGTTGCTTAAAATTATCATTTGAGAGGATTTGTCTTTTCACATATTAGCAAAATCACCTATTAGGAACTTGCATGAACCAAGGGCTACCTGTATTTAAAATTTTAGTTCAAGTAAAATTTTGTCCATAATTTTAGTGTTCAAGATGGAAGGTAAAAAAAAAACCACTAAATTGATTTGGGAGTTTTAAGTTGTACTATGGTTAAAGAGAAAAAAGTATAATCTAATAATAATTAGTTGGCCTCTAATAATAAATTTTACAATCCTGAATTAAAAGCAGGCTTAATAAAATTTACAATTTAAATTAATTTGATACAAATGGAATCTGGGATGAAATATTAAGGCTATGAGGTAAATTAAAAAGTAACTATTTGTTAACTAATAAGTTGATGTATGTCTAATGATCAAGTATTGTGAAGAAAATGATCTACAGAAGTTTCTTGACTTGATGTAGGCCTGATTAATGTGTTCAACAATCCTTTTACAGGTTCACGGCACTTTCGCAGAAAGTCTTTTCGCAACGGAACTTTGGCGACTGGAACTTTGGCAACTTGAATTTTTGCAACTGAGAATTCTTGCAACTGAGAATTCTTGCAACTGGGAATTCTTGCAACCTAACCTAACCTAACCTAATGTGGAATTCTTGCAAATTTCACAGTTGCAAATATTCCAGTTGCCAAAGTTCGTTATTCAAATAAATTGTTAAATAATTGTTGATAATATTCAGTCATTTCTAAGATGGC